>NIVC01002428.1:132674-174626 GCA_002269645.1 Macrostomum lignano
GAATCCAGCGGCGGGCGCTCACTCCCTGGCCGCCTACGGCTACTCATGGTGCACAGGGCGGGCAGGTCGCTGCTGCGTGCGAATGCTCTCAGCCGTCTGCCGCTGCCAGAGAGGCCGAAGGATTCACTGGTGCTAGCGGATGTCGTGCTGCTCATGGACATGCTGGACGAAGGTCCAATGACGGCACGACACATTCGAGCATGGACAAGGACGGACCCCGTGCTGTCCAAGGTGTTGCGATCAGCCGAGTCCGGCCAGTGGCCGGCGAGACCGCCTCCGTGATAGATAGATAGATAGATAGATAGATAGATATAAGATAGATAGATAGATAGATAGATAGATAGATAGATAGATAGATAGATAGATAGATAGATAGATAGATAGATAGATAGATAGATAGATAGATAGATAGATAGATAGATAGATAGATAGATAGATAGATAGATAGATAGATAGATAGATAGATAGATAGATAGATAGATAGATAGATAGATAGATAGATAGATAGATAGATAGATAGATAGATAGATAGATAGATAGATAGATAGATAGATAGATAGATAGATAGATAGATAGATAGATAGATAGATAGATAGATAGATAGATAGATAGATAGATAGATAGATAGATAGATAGATAGATAGATAGATAGATAGATAGATAGATAGATAGATAGATAGATAGATAGATAGATAGATAGATAGATAGATAGATAGATAGATAGATAGATAGATAGATAGATAGATAGATAGATAGATAGATAGATAGATAGATAGATAGATAGATAGATAGATAGATAGATATATAGATAGATAGATAGATAGATATAGATAGATAGATAGATAGATAGATAGATAGATAGATAGATAGATAGATAGATAGATAGATAGATAGATAGATAGATAGATAGATAGATAGATAGATAGATAGATAGATAGATAGATAGATAGATAGATAGATAGATAGATAGATAGATAGATAGATAGATAGATAGATAGATAGATAGATAGATAGATAGATAGATAGATAGATAGATAGATAGATAGATAGATAGATAGATAGATAGATAGATAGATAGATAGATAGATAGATAGATAGATAGATAGATAGATAGATAGATAGATAGATAGATAGATAGATAGATAGATAGATAGATAGATAGATAGATAGATAGATAGATAGATAGATAGATAGATAGATAGATAGATAGATAGATAGATAGATAGATAGATAGATAGATAGATAGATAGATAGATAGATAGATAGATAGATAGATAGATAGATAGATAGATAGATAGATAGATAGATAGATAGATAGATAGATAGATAGATAGATAGATAGATAGATAGATAGATAGATAGATAGATAGATAGATAGATAGATAGATAGATAGATAGATAGATAGATAGATAGATAGATAGATAGATAGATAGATAGTTAAAACACGAGTAGTTTATAGTATCGGTGGCAGACAATAAAATTTATAGTAAGGCTGTTGTCAAGCATGGTGGTGTATTTGATTATTGAAAAAACTGGACCTTCTTAGAGTTTAGCGCAGCTATTCCAGTTCTTGAAATCGTAAACAACTTGATTTATTTTGACGCTCGTAGAAATTTTATAAACAAATTAAAAAAACATTTACGCATTTAAACTTTGGTCAAGCCTTTTTCGAAAAAAATTCTGCTAACTGGGGCGGCGAAAACGCGATTAAAGCAGGTGTCAGACCAGTGTATAAACGTGCTGTGTCAGCGGGATGAAACTTACAGTAGAAATATTGTAGTAAAATGTCTAAATAGTCTGATAAAAATTGGTTTTTGTGGGCTATTTTAGTTTCAACATGAGCAGATGCAGAGTGCAGAAATGTTGAACGCTCATCATAATTAGTCTCTGCTTTTTCGCTTTGCTAATCACGTCCGGGACCTTCAGGCGGCGTGGCTGTCCGGCCTATTGGTGCCGGGGCCGTCCACTGGTCGTAGAACTGAGCCCTGTCTGCAATGTTGGGAAAAATTGTTTGCTATTATATTTACTAATTATACTGTATTAGTGAATAGTGACTGTGTCCTTGATCTGACTGTCTTAAGACTCATCGATTTATCATGGCTTGTTTACCAGATTTGGGATATTACAAATGCCAAACATAACAAGAAATAGAAATAATCTGACATGGGCATGTAGGGCATGTAAAGCGGATGGCTGCTGCACTGGCAGATAGCGCCAATCCTGGAGGCCGGCTGTGGCTGCAGAACGCATTGGCAAAATGGGAAGCTCTCAGCTTTTGTCATCAATTCTCAATATTTCACCTTCTGAACATCCGAATCGCAAATCGAACAAATCTAAGTTTTGCTCGAGCTGAGCTCATGAGTTTATTGAGCTAGCTTTTATGAAGTGCTACCTCGCTCACTCACTCACTCACTCACTCACTCACTCACTCACTCACTCACTCACTCACTCACTCACTCACTCACTCACTCACTCACTCACTCACTCACTCACTCACTCACTCACTCACTCACTCACTCACTCACTCACTCACTCACTCACTCACTCACTCACTCACTCACTCACTCACTCACTCACTCACTCACTCACTCACTCATTCACTCACTCACCCACACTCATTCACTCACTAACTCACTCACTCACTCACTTACTCACCCACTCACTCACTCACTCACTCACTCACTCACTCACTCACTTACCCACTCACTCACTCACTCACTCACTCACTCACTCACTCACTCACCCACTCACTCACTCACTCACTCACTCACTCACTCACTCACTTTAATCAAACATCAAACAGCAAAGAAGAAAACCTTGCTCGCCTGCATGAAGCAGTACTTTCAGTTCAAGGCTTTTGAAGCTGGGGAGTAAAAATGAGAAAAATTTCTATTTTTGTTGAACCCAGCAGAACATAAATATAGAAAGAAGAATTGTGATTCCATTCCGGCACTATTTTCCATTTGTCCTATTTTCAAACCCAAATTTCGGTGTCGCAGTTCGCTGTTTCTCTGCTTTCAGTAGCAAAAGGAAGAACGCATAGGCTATTTTATAGAAGAAAGGCAGCTGGATGACCCGTAAAGAACTTGCTGTCGGTGCAGCAATAAAGAAAATTGTCATTCCAATTCGAAATTGAGCTATGCCTAATAGTGAAGCTTCCATTCTCAATTGCTGGCTGTGGAAAAAGCAAAAGGTTTTACTTTCAATTTTGAAGCTGTGCATATGTATGGAGATAGATTTTCCTACACATCTCGTGCTTTGTTTTTAAATTGTAGACATCCGAAAAGGTGCAGCTAGTTTCTAGCGGCTTGCTTGTAACCAAGGTTAAGAAAGAACAATCTAAATCCCCACGCTGAGTCCCCAAACCTGGTCCGTACGGCTCCTCAATCCGGTAGTTCGTCTTCAAGTTCAGTTCGTCCCTCAGGCGCCTGGTCTGCACAGCGTAGACCTGCAGGTTTTAGGAGGGTTTGTGCGGTTTTAGCGGACTTCCCATATCACCCAGTTGCTTAGGAAATAGCTTTTGCGAGCTTCTTCATGTAACTAAAACAAGGATTTTAGTTGTCCCCGACTGCTACTTAGTCGGTATAAGCAAAGAAGCACAGCTAATGGGCACAAGCGCTAGTGCAGTATTGCATACAGCAGCATTCAAGTCGCTTACGATGATAAAGATGACGAGGACAAGCAGGAAAAGTCCGCCAATTACTGCAACCAGAATGATCAGGATGGTGTAATCCTGCGACACGGCCTCTGTGCCACCGCTTGTGGCTGTGCCGGCACTGGCTGCCGCAGTCGTGGCCGCTGCCCGAGTGGTGGATTCGACGGCCGTTGTCGTTGAGCTGGTACTGGTGAGGCTTGTGACGGCTGTGAAATTAGGGAACCATTCGAAATTATTTCATATGGTATATACATGTCAAAGGCACAAAAAGCGCTTGCAATTTAAGCTGCTTTGCTCACCCGAAGATCCAATGTTATCGATGATGACACCACCCAGATCTGTTGCTTTCAAACCTTTTGTGAGAAGCTCGATAATAGAAGCTGCTGTGTTTGTAGACGTGTCTCGAACCACAAGGTTTCCACTGATGACAACACTTCCCGACTTAAACTGTAAGTTCACTGCGTTTTGCAGTTCACCATAAAGCGAAGTTGACCTGGATGATTTCATAACGGTCTCGAAGGCGTAGTTAGCCAGCTGCTTGTAGCGCCAACTGTTCGGGTCTGCATAGTCATCGAACCACTGCAAATTTGAAAAGCGGAACGAGAACGGCACGGTCTTGACGTTCTTAAACACAGGCTGGTAGTTGGACGGACAGATGCAAGACGTCGTTGTGGGCGCAACAGTCGTAGTTGTAGTCGGAGTTGTAGTAGTTGTAGTCGTCGTCGTTGTTGTTGTGGTGCTCGTAGTCGAGTAGTTGTGGTAGTAGTCGGAGTAGTTGTGGTAGTAGTCGGAGTAGTTGTGGTAGTAGTCGGAGTAGTTGTGGTAGTAGTCGGAGTAGTTGTGGTAGTAGTCGGAGTAGTTGTGGTAGTAGTCGGAGTAGTTGTGGTAGTAGTCGGAGTGGTTGTGGTAGTAGTCGGAGTAGTTGTGGTAGTAGTCGGAGTGGTTGTGGTAGTAGTCGGAGTGGTTGTGGTAGTAGTCGGAGTGGTTGTGGTAGTAGTTGGAGTGGTTGTGGTAGTAGTCGGAGTGGTTGTGGTAGTAGTCGGAGTGGTTGTGGTAGTAGTCGGAGTGGTTGTGGTAGTAATCGGAGTGGTTGTGGTAGTAGTCAGAGTGGTTGTGGTAGTAGTCGGAGTGGTTTTGGTAGTCGTCGGAGTGGTTGTCGTAGTAGTTGGAGTGGTTATTGATGTAGTCGTTGTCAAACACACTGCTGGAATTGTCGTAAAGCAGCCGTTGATGATGAGGTACATCTGGAAATTTGTGCTCGTCGCTGAAGCTGTCTTAAGCGTGCGCGGCAAAATGATGAACTGAGCTACTGGAAAGCCGATGTCAAAGCACAGATCCGCCGCAGTGTCTGAGGATACCAAGCTAGCAAGATTTTGGAAAGGTGCCGCATAGAACTGCTTGTATCGAATCGTAGCCTCTCTAACGTTTCCGGAGAGACACAACTAGAATTATGGCAGGGTAGAGCATTTACCGTCAGACTGATGCGTTCTCTGCACTGCTTAGAGAAATAAAGCTAAAAAATTTAGAGCTTACCCTGTCAATATAAATTCCACTACGACAGTTATTAATGGTAAGATCCACAGTCAAATATCCATCCGTTCCGGTGCGAATATTGAAGCCAGTAGCATCACTGAAGCTGGTAGCCCCCGTGATATAGTCCATTGGCAGGAGCAATGGGTTCGAAAGAGCGTTTACCATTGGACAGACTGAATAAACAATTTGTTTTTAGCCGTTAGTGTTTAGAATAAACAAACAATTTTGTCTTAACATAAAGGATAGTGCATTTGACTTACACGTGGTTCCCACAGTCGTAACGGTCGTGGGGGTTTTGGCAGTAGATGAACTGCTAGTCATCGTGCTTGACGTGGTTGTGCTAGTGCTTGTCGTCGTGCTGGTTGTTGGAGTGCATCCCGGAATCGGCATGAAGCAGCCATACACCGACAGGAAGAAGTTGTAAGTGCTAGATCCGGTGGCTGTAGAAGACTTCAGTTCCTTCGGTGCGATGATGATAGTGCTCACGTTGAAGTTCAGGTCGTAGCACAGCAGTCCTGGACCGTCTTGAATAATAGTTGTGGACTGAACCAGTGGCAGGTATGACTGAGATGCCGATGTCTGGTAGATGAGGTCAGCTCTCTTTACATTGCCGCCGATAAGGCAAACCTAAAAAGTGCAAGGATTTTTCGGTTACAGATTGAATCGTTACGCGACTCTAATGACCAATTAAATAAATGCTACAGAGCCTAATTGTACCTGTGTGATGTATTCTGGTCTGCGGCAGTTGTTGGATGTCAAATCGATGAAAAGTCCTTCGCCGGGTGCTCTAGACATTGTGTAGCCCAATACAGGAGAGAATGTTGCTCCACTGATGGCCCAGGAAGGCAGCAACGATGTATCAGCGATCGCATCGACAGCAGGACAAACTAAAAGTAATATTCAAGTTCAGTATACGATAACAAAAAGATTGAAAGAAATTAAGCCAAAGTACGAGCTACTTACATGTTGGCTTTGGTGTAGTAGTTGCTGTCGTAGTTGAACTTGTTGTTGTCGATGTGGTGGAAGCTGTTGAAGTAGTTGGTGTTGTTGTTGCAGTTGACTTTGTTGTCTCAGTTGTGGAAGCAACTGGTGTTGTAGTTGTAGAAGATGTTGGCAGTGTAGTAGTTTTCGTTGTTGGTGTAGTTGTAGTTGTAGAACTTGTTGATGTTGACAATGTGCTTGAAGTTGTAGTAGAGGTCGAAGTTTTAGTTGTTGGAGATGTAGTCGATGTGCTGGTTGTCGGAGTCGTCGTTGTTGAGGTCGTCGTTGTGGGTGTTGTAGTCGTTGTACTCGTTGTCGTTGAAGTCGTGGTTGAAGTTGTCGTTGGAGTAGTAGTTGTGGTGGTAGTCGTTGGAGTCGTGAGGCAGGCGCCTGTTAGCGGCGTGAAGCAGGCATCGACTCTAACAAAGAAATTGAACATACTGTCGGTCGAGAACGATTTGAGTCGCAGAGGCACAATTGCTATTTTAGCTACAGTCTCTTTGTTGAGAACTGTGTAGCACCACGGACTCGTAGTGTCAACTGAGATGCTCGAAGCAGACAAATCAGGCGAGTACTTTTCAGTGCTTAATCTTGCAAACAGCAAGTTGGCTTCTCGCACGTTACCAATCAGACAAATCTGAAAGAATAAGCGGACATTCCAGTGTATGGAAACATGTGAGGAAAATATAGTTCAAGACACGTCATAAATGACATACAAACGCGTACCCTATCAACGACTATTGGCGGCCGACATGAGTTTACAGTCAGATCAATCTCAAGGCTTCCGTTCTTCAGAGGAAGTCTGTAGCCATAGAATGGGTCGTATTCTCCACCAGTTACAGCGAATGAAGGAATCAAGTTGGACTGGTAGAAGCCGTCAATAGCGCAAGACGTTGTGGTTTCCAGTGTTGTGGTCAGAGTAGTTCTTGTTGTCGTCGATGTCGTAGTGCTGGTCGTTGGAGTCGTCGTAGTGGTAGTTGTAGTCGGTGTAGTTGTAGTAGTGCTTGTTGTAACAGTAGTCGGCGTGGTCGGCGTTGTAGTAGTTGTAGTCGTACTGGTAGTGCTGGTGCTGGTCGTTGTGGTCGGCGTGGTCAGACACGTGGAGTTAAGAGGATTGATGCAGGCCATGAGAGACACGAAGAACTGGTACTCGGTTGAGTTGTAGCCAGGCTTTGTAGCTTGAGGAACAATCATTAGTTCAGAGGTGAGTCTATTAAGATCATAGCACAGAGGATCTCCAGTTGAAGAAGTCTTTCCTGGCGTGTTGAAGTCGGGTACCAGTTTGTCGCTGGTTGGCTCTCGGATCAAGATTTGTGCATTGAACACGTTTCCAGCGATGCACAGCTGCAATCACGATCGTTGACGATTAGTTAGATTAATGTTATATACGAGCGTAGTTACTAAGCGAGTAAGCATATCCATATCGGAAACAGGAATACAACATCTAAACTTTACCCTTGAAATCACAGCAGCGGGTCGGCAGCCAAAGACAGTAAGATCGATTTTCAATGCGGCTTTGAGGGGAAGAATGTATCCAAAAAGCTCTCTGTATGTGCCACCAGTGACTGCGAATGATGGCAGCAAGTCCGAACGACTGAAGGCATCAACGAGGCATGCTGAAAATCAAGTAGTCAGTTTGCACAAATGATTAATCGCATCTTGTAAGCTGGGTTTCCAAAGAAACTGGAGAACAAAAACTAAAAAGTTTCTTTTTAAACTTTGTTTTAACTTACAAGTAGTAGTAGTCGGGGTTGTTATTGTAGTTGTTGGAGTCGTCGTCACAGTCGTGGTGGGCGTAGTTGTAGTTGTAGTAGTGGTAGGTGTAGTTGTTGTAGTGGAAGTCGAAGAGGTGCTTGTCGATGTTGGCGTTGTTGTAGTTGTAGATGACGTTGGTAGAGTAGTTGGCGTTGTGGTTGTCGATGATGTCGTTGTGGTTGTTGTAGGAGTTGTTGTTGGCGTTGTAGTTGTTGAAGTTGTGGTCGGTGTTGTTGTGCTTGTTGTTGTGCTTGTAGTGGGAGTTGTGGGAGTTGTGGTAGTAGTAGTGGCTGTAGTCGTTGTGGTTGTGGTTGTTGGTGTTGTTTGGCATGTGTCGTTAAGCGGCAAGAAGCAAGCTTGTATAGTCAAGAAAAACTGATAGTTCACTGCAGGAGCTTGAAGAGCAGTAGGCTTGACTTGGAGCTCGACCATGTCGATGTTCAAATTGTAGCATAGTTGAGAACTACTAGTTTCATAGTTTATTGAGTCGGCGAAGATAACCGGATAGTCGGAATATGTTCTTCGATAAACCACGTTTGATCTTTTCACATTTCCTCCTATCAAGCAAACCTGAAATGTTCCAAGCGTTTTAAACGGAGTATCTGAAGACAAAATTCTCGTAGTCTATAGTAAGCACACTGCTTAGCTGTTAAAACTACTACATCATTCGTAGAAAAGACTTTTGACTCAGAAACAAAAAATATTCAAATAGTTTTACGTGATAAACTGTTTAGGTTTGCTCTCAACACTAACTGTCGAACAAAAACTATAAGAGTTTAACTATAGTTTAACTAAACTATAAAGTAGTACTTTGTACTAATTGCTTAATAGTACTACAAGGGTGTTCAAAACGTCTTAGGACGTTTTCTCATTACTGTTGGGCTGCGCCCTTCCAGTGCTTGTGTACTTTGTCTTGTTTTCATTTTTTCAGGCCGCCCCGCCCCGTCCCCCGTCTCGCGCCCGGGCCAGGGTTTGTGAGAGGCGTAAGCCTCAACCCTGGCCTCGCCCTTTCTGCACCCAGCCCCCGGCCCAACTTCTGTCCAATCTGGTTGCTGACCCTACCCCCTCCCTCTTTGCCCGCCTCACCCTAGGGCTGCTCGTATTGGCTGGCTGGCTGATAAGCCGGCTGGGCCCCAGGGTTTGGCTCGCCCTCTCCATTCTGCCCTACCCCTCCCCTTTTTGTGTAAATATTATGTAAAGGCTAGCCCTGAGCGGGCTGCGCTCCACGCTTTTCGTTCTTTCTGATTTTCCGTTCTTCGGCGTACCTCTGCCATTTGCGTACCAATAACTGCTTCGTGCCAATAACTGCTTTTTACCAATAAACGTTCCGCCAATTCTAACGCTTCGTTAATAAGTCGATACATCAAGAAGAGGTGAGCGCGTGCTTTCTTCTTTCGGGTTGCCGCGTAGGGCCGGATCTGCAGGGACCGGGACCGGTGAACACTCGCTGATCCCAGGGTCGTCGGAGTAGCCAGGGAAGGGCTGGGACCGGGGTGTCTCAGGCGGGAGGGCCCGAACCATGACCCGTCCAGTGGCCATTAGGCCGAGACACAACATTACTCTTTTTAACAGTCAGCAATAGTACTCCTTGCTTGGCACATCTTTCGTTACTCTGTAATATACGTACCTGATAAACAGTCAAGGCTCCCCGGCATCCACGAGCTGTGAGGTCAATCGCTATGTATCCACCGCTGGAAACTGGAATGTTCCAGCCAGTAGCGCCGTCAAACGTCGCACCAGTGATCGTAAATTGCGGCAAGTACACAGGACTCGATAAACCATTAACGACGGGACAAACTGTAATGACAACGTGAAAATGTCTTATTTATTAAGTTATTAATACACTACTTCTCGAATACAGCTCTCAATAACAATTGGGCACTTAAAAGAATCATGTAACGATCTTATTTACTTGTTGTGGGCACTGTTGTAGTACTTGTACTTGTCAGAGTAGTTGTAGTGGTAGTGGTCGACGTTGTCGGTGTAGTTGTTGTGGTTGTTGTGGGTGTTGTAGTTGTTGTAGTGGTCGTTGTTGTCGGAGTTGTCAAGCAGGTATTATTCAAAGGTGTGAAGCAAGCCTTGATTGTGATGTAAGCTCGAAATGCCGTGTCGGAGCTGAAAGCGCTCTTCAACTGTTGCGGTGAGATGCGCACACCAGTGAGCATCATTCCTGTAGGCGGAGTGAAGCACAACGGATCGGAAACCCCAGTAGCTGACTGGCTTGCAGACGGAAGATTCGGACTGAATGGTCCTCCGTATGTAGTTTGATACAGGATGTAGGAACTCTGAATGTTTCCTAGTAGACAAATCTGCAAAAACCGTTGTGTGGTACACAATGTGTATTGTCTAGTGGTATGTCTGAAATTATTAGCAAAGTGTCACGTTGTAACGAAATTCCTGCTCAATACTCACGCTCTCAACAGTAATTGGCATGCGGCAGCCAAACACGGAGATGTCCACTGTCATTGCGTAGGTACCACCAGTTCGAATCATGTACCCTGAAACAGTGTAATTGGCTCCACTGACTGCAAATGATGGAATAAAGCGCTCATCCGACAAGCCATCAACTGCACATGAAGGCGTAGTTGTAGTAGCAGTGGTCGTTGTGCTCGTCGTCGTGCTCGTCGTTGATGTCGACGTGGTGGGTGTAGTTGTCGCTGTTGATGTTGTCGTCGGTGTAGTCGCAGTCGTTGTTGTGCTCGTCGAAGTGGTTGGTGTTGAAGTTGTCGTTGAGGTAGTCGTCGTAGTACACGATACTGGCAGAGGAGTGAAACAGGCCTCGATGGAAAGGAAAAACTGATACAACGAATCGCCTGAGGCTGCGCTTTTAAACTCTTTCGGAACAATTCTCAGCTCGGAAATGGGAAGCATTGGGTAGTAGCACAGCGGTGTAGCAGTGTCACTTGTATTGTACAGCGACTGCTCGAAGAAGTCCCAGTAGAGGGTGGAGCCTTGACGGATGATAAGATCAGCTCGTTTTACATTACCGCCGAACAGACAAATCTAAAACGGAACGCATCTAATTTTAGCATTTGAAATTGCTATTTTATTTAAATATCAAGAAAAGAACAAGTTACATACCCTATTAATTAGGATCGGTGTGCGGCAACCGGATACAGAAATGTCCACATAGACGCCTTCCACTGAGCCTCTGGGTACATTATATCCTGTTAACGGATTATAACTAGGAGCATTGATAGAAGAACTAGGAATCAAGACGCCGTTGAGTCCGTTCACCAAACAGGATGTTGTTGTCGACGGAGTGGTTGTAGTAGTGCTAGTTGCTGTTGTGGTCGATGTCGGCGTTGTGCTAGTAGTTGTGGGAGTTGTTGTTGTGGATGAAGTAGTCGACGTTGTAGAAGTCGTCGTTGTCGACGTCGTTACAGGTTGAGTTTGACAGGCTGTAGTTAGAGGCGCGAAACAGCCCTCAAGGCTCAGGAAGAATAAATAATTCGTTTCCAGCGACGAGCTGTTCAGTAGTGCGACTGGCGTGATTGCAATGCTAGATATGTTTGCCCCGAGAGTTATGCAAAGAGGAGTCAACGAAGACGAGACAGATACCAAATTGGATTCCAAGACAAGATCGAACCGACCGGTCGGATAAGTCGTCTGGGTAGACACCGTTACCTGCCTTACATTTCCTGTCACACAAACTCTCGTTAGGTATGTAGGAACAGGATTACATCCTCCAGCAGTCAAATCTATGATAAGATCTCGTCTCGGACTCACTGGCATCTCGTATCGACCAGTTACATAAGTGGCGCCGGTAATGGCCCAATCAGGTATGTACTTTCTATCACTAAGGCCATTGAGTGCTGGACAAATTGTAGGCTTGACAGTAGTTGTAGACGTTGTTGTCGTTGACGTTGTCGTAGGAGTTGTAGTTGTGCTGGTAGTTGTAGGTGTTGTAGTGGTTGTTGAAGTAGTCGTCGGTGTTGTGGTAGTGCTACTAGTTGTAGTAGGCGTTGTAGTTGTGCTTGTAGTACTCGAAGTTGGAGTGGTTGAAGTGGTAGATGTAGATGTTGAAGTGGAGGTTGTTGGTGCGACTGTGGTAGACGTCGTCGTTGGAGTTGTAGTGGTAGTAGGAGTAGTCGATGTCGATGTTGTTGGTGTAGTTGTGGTTGACGTCGTCGTGGGTGTCGTTGTCGTTGACGTCGTCGTGGGTGTCGTTGTTGTGGTGGTGGTTGTTGTAGTCGTAGTAGTGAGACAGCTGGCATTTAAGGCAGTGAAGCAGCCGTAGATATTCATATAAAATGTGAAATCTGATCCTGTTCCAGGAGTCATTGTCTGTGGCATCAGCTGCAAACCGGTGATGTCTCTGTTCACTTGAAGACAAAGCAGCCCGTTTCCACCCGTAACGGATGCAGGGAAAAGCACAAGCCTAGAATCCAGATTGTTCTGTACTGAAATCAGAGTCGTTTGCACATTTCCACCGAGACAGACGCTAAAAATTCGAATTGGCGCACGACATCCGCGAGCAGAGATATCCACCACAATAGAACCAAGTGGTTGAACAACGAATGCTCCTGCTCGATTAATAGATGCCCCAGAAATGTCTTGATCTGGTATAAACTGCGCGCTTGTCATTCCGTCGACCACAGGACAGTCTAAAAATCATATTTTTACAGACAAATGATGATTATAACAAAAAACAATAAAATGAAACGAAAGGTTAGATTTCTATTACTACTAATTCTTACAGGTCGTAGGTGTAGTTGTAGTAGTAGAAGTTGTTGTCGGTGTCGTCGGAGTAGTGCTTGTCGTTGTGCTGGTTGTCGTTGAAGTAGTTGAAGGCGTGGTTGTAGCTGTACTGGTTGTTGTAGGAGTTGTAGGGGTTGTTGTTGGTTCTTTTGTTGTTGTTGATGTTGTTGTGCTTGTTGTGCTTGAAGTTGGTGTTGTCGTCGGTGTAGTGGTTGTTGGGGTCGATGTCGTCGGTGTTGTTGTGTCGATGTCGTTGGTGTTGTTGTGGTTGATGTTGTTGTTGAGGTTGTGGGAGTAGTTGTAGTTGACGTTGTTGATGTCGTCGTAGTCGTTGTAAGACAGGACGCGTTTAAGTTGCTGAAGCAGCCATAGATCGATAAGAAGAAGTAGTAGGAACTTGCTGTCGTCTTTAATAGCTGCGGTTCTACCTGAACACTGATGACATCTCTGTTTACATCAATGCACAGAATTTCTCCTTCCTTTGCAGTGAGCGTAGCCGAGTCAGGGATCAGGTAGGGAATCACGTCTGTGTTGAATCGCACCAGAACAAATGCTTGAGCAACGTTTCCAGCTATGCAAACCTAAAATTTAGGTTAGTGTGATATTATAGTCAATGATTGTGTCAGTTGGCAGAAATGCTGCTTTTTCTTACTCTTAGAACCCGAGTTGCGGGACGACAGCCTCTCGACGAGATGTCGACAATGACAGACGTTCTTTGCTGAAGTGTAAACGCTCCTGAGACTTGACGAGTGCTGTTACCGAATGTCGCAATGTCGATAGCGGGGATCATCGAAGGGTACAGCATACCATCGACGCTGGGGCAATCTGCGATTGAGCGCCAGATTTAGGCAATATTAAAATCTTATTTCTTATAGAGTCGATATACAAAGCCAAGTTAACAGGCCTAGTATGGTGTCCTTAAAGCATATGTACTAGTCCCTGTAGCGCTACACATTTAAACTAATTAGTTCGTAAAAGAAATAAAGCGTTGGTATGTATTTTTCTTTGCTAGAACTGTTTCTTTTTTTTAGTTTTTAATTTATTATTCTTGTTTTGTGTTCTTTGAAATTCGTGCGTTGTTGTCGCAAGTACATTTTTTAGTTTGTCAACTGGTTGCTGGTATAGAATTTAACATATGCTCGTAATTTATTTAGATCTATTCTCTTGATGAAGAAAAAAACACTTTTATTTAGCAATTGATATCAATTTGATGTTTGTTTTATTATTACTACCAGTCATAGCAAAGCTACTGCAATATCTGATTCTAAGTTAAGGCTAAAGTTAAAGCAACGACATTAGGACTATCTAACCTAGTCAAAAACAATTTCGCAATCATATCTTATCAAAGGAAGAAGTCAGAAACTAGCAACTCTATCGAAGTTAAGCGGCTATGCCGTAGGCCCCTGCAAAATCGTCAACTAATTTAAAGTATCTTTATTTCCTTTCTAACAACAAATACAGGCTGCTTGCTGAGAAAACTACATTTTATATGCTTTTAATAGCGTGACTCGGCTATAGGCGATAGGGTAACAAGAGGTTTCGGTGAATGTGACTTTGGCAAAAGAGGTTTTGGCGACTGGCTGATAAGTTCGTGATGCCTGTTACATAGGTGAATATAATATGCTCGCATTGTTCAACACTGCAGCTGACCATGCGTGGTCTACAGGTTGCGTGCGTTGGCTGGGATCTTGCAGGTCAGGAGTTCGAATTTTTGTGTACTTTTTTAGTTTTTGGTGCTGACATATGACTGCAGGTTGCACAACCGATTAGTGGGTGTGGTAATTTTTTGAGTAGCATGTAAGTAGCAAGAAAATTTCAGTGCTACTAAACCTGTTGTGTATGGATGATCATATTGTTTGTCATTCAATCTGGTCCGAGTCGATCAATAAGTAACCATCTGCTTTTTAGGCTTTCCTTTTCGCTACAGTTTTAGGCTTTCCTTTTCGCTACAGTTTTAGGCTTGAAGAGATTTAGTGTGCCCTGGGTCTGTACACAGGCATAAACTCGATGGTAGTGTAGGTTTGAGATGATCGCTGTTGTTAGCAGTTCAACAAACACAAATCTTATAGTTGACTAACCGCTACAGCGTGATACGTCCCGTTCGATAACTTTAGATACATGTAAAGCTCAAATGTCTAGAAATCAACTTACAGGTTGTACTCGGGGCTGTTGTAGTCGTACTTGTTGTTGGTGTCGTTGTAGTCGGCTTCGTTGTCGTGGTCGTCGACGTTGTTGTTGGAGTTGTTGATGTAGTTGTCGACGTCGACGTCGATGTCGTTGTTGGAGTAGTTGTAGTCGTCGAAGTGGTCGGTGTAGTGGTCGTCGTCGTTGAAGTCGTAGTCGTAGTCGGAGTCGTAGTAGTTATGGTAGTTGTAGGTGTGGTCGTCGATGTAGTAGTTGACGTAGTAGTCGTTGGCGCAGTGCAAGTGCTCGGCAGTGGTTCGAAGCAACCCTCAATGGTGACGGAGAACCGGAAGTTTGTCGCAGCCGAATCATAAGACTTTACCAATTGAGGAGCGATTCTCACTGCCGATATGTTGAATCCGATCGAGTAGCAAAGCGAGTCAGCCATGGCGTCCCCGGTGGTGGTGAAAGATAGCTCAGAAAAGACCAGATTTGCAGTGACGCTTCTTTGCAAACGGATGTTGGCTTGTTTGATGTTTCCGTAAAGACAGATCTGAAATGCACCAGGTTGAGTTATGGTCGGGTATGAGCTACAATCGGACTCATCAGACATTTATGGTTATTAATAGTAACTGTCCGTATACCCTCTCAATGTAGACTGGATTTGGTCGGCAGTTTACGGCAGACAAATCAATGTCCATAAATCCGGACGCGGACCTTGAAATGCTGTATCCAAAGATAGGGTCAGACGAGACTCCGCTGATAGAGTAGGATGGAATGTAGGTATTGCTCGAAAGTCCATTTATTAGTGGGCAGACTGAAAAAGTGCGTAGTAGTTGAAGGTCGGTAAGAAAAGTTGAAAAAAAAATACCATCGAAAAATCGCGAAACAAGAAACTTACTCGTTGGCTTTGGAGTCGTAGTAGTTGTTGTAGTTGTTGTCGGAGTGGTGGTTGTTGGCGGTGTAGTAGTTGTGGATGTTGTTGGTTTGGTGGTTGTCGTTGACGTTGTAGCAGTCGTTGTGGGAGTGGTTGATGTCGTTGTAGTCGAGGTAGTGGAAGTCGTCGTTGTTGGCGTCGTTGTTGGCGTAGATTGAGTGGTGGTTGTCGTTGATGGTGTCGTCGTCGTAGTTGTCGTTGGTGATGTCGTCGATGTTGTTGTTGTAGACGTAGTTGTGGTAGGCGTAGTTGTGGTAGGTGAAGTTGTGGTTGATGTGGTAGTTGGAGTAATTGTTGTTGATGTTGTCAATGTAGTCGATTTGGTGGTAGTAGACGTTGGGGTAGTGGTAGTGCTGGTAGTGCTTGTAGTTGTTGTTGGCGTTGTCAGACACACTGCGGAAAGCGGCAAGAAGCACGCGTTGATCGTGAGGTAGAACTGGTACTGGGTTTTGTTCGGTGCCGATGACTTGAACTCCAATGGAAAAATTCCAATCTTGGCCGCAACTAGTTTAATGTCGTAGCACAGATCTCCAACATCGCTCGATACGGATGCTGATCTCGGCACAGGGACGAATGGCCTATCGGATGTTTCACCGTACAAAATGTTGGCCCGTTTTACAGTGCCACTGATACAGATCTGAAAATAACAGTATATAGAATTAAATTTTCCACAAATAATAAAAAACGTTTTTTTACTTATATGAGTAACGATTTGATCGACGAACTTACACTTTCAATTAGAATTGGGCTGCGGCAACTTCCCAGTACCAGGTCAATTTGCATGACGTCATTTTGGTAAACCAGCCAGCCGCGAAGTGGATCATTCGTTGCGTCTGCCACGGCAGTCGTCGGAATGTAGGAGTAGTCCGACATGCCGTTTACGATGCGACAGTCTAAAATTTTTATGGTTGATTCGTAGGCTTCGCTTCTCATGTCATCAACGGCAGTATCGGATTTTTTTGTTGAGAAACTGCCACTTGGCTTTAGCGGCCTATTTTTCTAATATAAATTTCTTAGTTCCTAACACTGCACTCACAAGTCGTAGTGGTGGGCGTTGTTGTCGTGGTGGTTGTCGGCGTTGTGCTGGTGGTTGTGGTGGATGTCGTCGGAGTTGTAGTGGGTGTTGTCGGCGTCGTTGTAGTAGTAGTAGATGTAGTCGTCGGGGTCGTAGTAGTGCTGGTAGTGGTAGAAGTTGTAGTGCTTGTGGAGGTAGTTTGGCAGCTGTCATTAACCGGTGTGAAGCAGCCGTCGATGGTGAGGAATACCTGGTAGTTGGTGGCCGAGAGGGCTCCGGACTTCAGTGCGACTGGATAAAAGGCAAGCCGAACCATCCTCGTATTCAGCTCATAGCACAGCCTGGCGCCAGTGACATCAGAAAACAGGGAGCTGGACGGCTCAAATGGGACGTAGCGGCTACTGGTGGTCGGCATGTACTT
This sequence comes from Macrostomum lignano, assembly GCA_002269645.1. NCBI lineage: Eukaryota > Metazoa > Platyhelminthes > Macrostomidae > Macrostomum > Macrostomum lignano. The sequence continues at coordinate 149,798 of NIVC01002428.1, forward strand.
TACCAAGGCTCGCATCACGTTTCCAGTCATGCACAGAGTGTTCACAAAAATTTCAGTAGTTCGACAGCCATCGACAATGAAGTCGAACTCCATCTGATCGTTGAAACTGATCAGAAAATCACCAGACATTCCCGGCCGTCCACCGGAGATGGATTTGTCCGGGATGTAAGACTTCTGCGACAGACCGTTCACGTAGTTGCAGACTGAAATTCGCAATATTGAGGGCGTGTTGGTGATGAAGCTCGAAAGATAACTGATAAAAATTTCGCCAGCAAATAAAAGACATCTTTTTATAAAGAAGTGCCAAACTCACCGGGCGTGGAAGTTGGCAGTGGCGTCGTCGTAGTTGAAGTCGACGTCGTGCTTGAAGTAGTTGTTGGCGTGGTTGTGGTCACGGTGGTGGTGGGAGTAGTCGGAGTTGGTGTTGTGAAGAAGTACTTGGTGGTGAGCGGCACGCATGAACAGAAGGGCTCGGCTGTTGTGAAGCCGGCGGCAGGCGTTGCCAGGACGGCCAAAACGGCTACTGCTGCGGCGATGCCTGTCGAAAGGTGATCGAAAATCAATGTGCTGCTTGTTGAATTTCATTAGCACTCGGCAAGGGGACCGAAGTACCAACAGGCGTTTTAACTCAGGCAATTTGGTCTAGGTACTCCAATGGTTATATGTGCAGTGTCTCTAAACTTAGTCGTTGCTAGTTACTAAAATGGTGGTCGTGAGTTTGCTAATTACCAACCATTCAGTGGTGGTGATTTTCACGCTTTTTTAAAGTAAGTAAACTTGGTCACTTCGTTACCGTTAGTAGTATGTTATTGTCGATTGGACCGTTTGAACTCGAAAGTATATTAGGATACCTTTTCTGTGGGAGAAAACTAGAAACGAAGTTATCAAGTCAATAAATTTTTCTCTATGATTCAGAGACCTGTTTTGTGTACAGAAAAAAGCTTGTCTCCCCCCTACTGATAGTAGTCTTGCTAGAATCATATTTAAATATGTCCATTTTTGGCAGGTAGCTCGTACAACAGTAGCAAAGATAAACAATCAGCACATCCAGGCCACATAAGCGTAAGTGTAAGTGTAAGCCTTTTCATCATTTTTGTGTAAAATGCAGTACAGAGCTGCATAATTAATGCGCTCGTATTTGAATGAGTTTTACTCGTGACTACTCATTCCGCATCGATTCCAGTAAAATCAGGCTTTTTATGAGCTCTAACGTACGCTACGATTTTATCATCTAGTTGAAAACAAGCATATACCGACCGTGAGCAGCGCTAAAAGCATTTTATTTTTAAGGTCTACCAATTGTTAAAAGTATGAATAGACGGGCCCCTAAAATAGATAGACGGACTTAAAATAGACGGGCCCTGGACTCACTCAGCATTGCAGGTTGAGCAGAGATGGACATCTCCAGTTTTGGTAGCAGGTAAGACGGACGGACGGCTGTCAGGCCGCTGTTGCGGCACGGCGACTGCTGCGTTTGGGGCGAAGAGACTTGCTGCGAAAGTCGCTGGAGCTGTTCTGCAGGGCGCGCCCGGTTCTTTCGTTTCGCGGTCGAAGCGGCTGGAGGCGGCGCGACGGGGCGACTTAAATAGGCGGGTTTCCAGCAGAGCTGCGGCTGTTCGCGAGTAGTCCAGGTGAAGCTCGTCCATCGGCTGGCTGCCTCTCCTCTCTCCCTCTCTCTCTCCATCGCGAGCCCCCATTGTTGCCAACCTCTAGAAGTTTCCAGTATTCTCTCTTCACGTTTCCAGTAGCGCGGGAGCCGAGGAGTGGTCACATTGTCAGAGAGACGCCCACACTCTGCTGTCTCAGCGATGGGTTTCAATGGCTGGCAAACCTTTTTTAGAGGGCTACCTTCAGTGTTCGTAAAAAGCATTCACTACACAGTTCACCTCAGTAGTCATTAAACTCTTGCTTAACCGCAGGAAGAACAGGCGGCATGGACCGGACAAAAAGCAGAAAGAAGGAAGACAATGTGCACTGCTCAAATTCAATAGCAGCGCCTGTTATGGACCATTGAGCATCGCTCTGCGTTTTTCTACGCTTACACTGCAGCATAGCGCTGCTTAAGCTCGGATATCTGTGGCCTGAAATGCGACAATATTCAAGTCTCACAACATTGAAAATATCACGCTACCTAAATCTCACCCTACATGAATCTCACCCTATATGAATCTCACCTTGTAAGAATCTTACCCTACATGAATCTCACCTTACATGAATCTCACCGTTCATGAATCTCACGCAACCTGAATTTCCCTACATGAATCTCACCCTACGGGTGTCTCACCCTACGTGAAGTTAGTGAGACTCCCAGAGCAGTGGGCGTGGCGGCCCGGCCCTCACTTCAGCTCAAACCGGAGCGAGCGGGTTCTATTGAATCAGAGCCAGCCATTGAGATGAGCCAAGCAGGTCCAGAATGAGCTGTCCGGAGAGGAAACAGGACTCCATGGCCGTCTTGACTACTCTGGGGCACTTCTGCAACTTCTGCAGTCGGGAAGCTCATTGTCTTGCTTGGGTACGGAGTCTCGGTGCGAGTTAGCGAGAGAAGATGGACTGGCTGTCTGCAAGCCAATCACAGCAGGGGCCTCCAACTTCCACGCAGTCTTCTCACCTCACCAAGGGGTGCCTGCCTACCCCATGCTAGTGGGCAGCCGCTCACCTTTAGTGCTCCTTTGGCCGAACACTAACTGCGTGCACAGCTTGGAGAATCTTCGGCATTTTACTGGATGGGGCTGAGCAGCGCAGCGCATTGAAACCTTGCATTGTGCACTTTGAAACAGTCTTCGTGTCTTTTTCTATTTTCTGCATTTTCCGGTTCAGACCGGTCTATCGTGTTTTACGAGTAGGCCTTCTACTTCTAGCTCAATCTATCTAACTTCTATTTTAGCCTATCTAAAAAGTACATGCATGCAATGTCCCATGCTGTACGCCCATTATTCAACGCTTTGAAATTATTATTTGACTACTAAAAATATATTCATGAGATAATGGACTTGTGCATGTGGTTTGTCATAGACAATGTCCACAGGGCGCACTTGAGGGCCTGGGCTCGAACGTAGGCCGCACCGCCGGCAGTACCCGGGGCGCCGGAATCAGCCAGCAGGCCGCGTCAGCAGCAGCACCTCCTGCACCGGTTGCGGGCAGTACGACTCGGCTCGGATGCTATGGTTTGCCAGCTCAACTAAATAGACTGTCTATATTCCAGAGCGGCGCCTGCCAGCCACACTGACGGCAAGGATACTTCCACTAAAACCCGTGAGAGACGTCCTGATCTTTGCTTAGAGGCAGAGTCAGTTTTGTATTCGTCAACAGGACATGACCCGTCGCGCTGATTCAAAAACTTTCTGTATCCGAGATAAAGAATGTCCCGAATGAGATTCAAAACGATTGGAAACTATATCTTCGACAAACCTAACCCTAACCCTAACCGGAGATATGAACCCCCTCTTGATAAATGCACTTTGCCATCTTAGTTGCGCCCTCTTGCTTCACTCACGCACTCGGTGCAACAAATCAGGAAAAGACTGTTCGAAGGCTCCAACCAGCCTGCTCATAACCAGCCTCGATACCGTCTTCTTCCTTTGTGTCGTTCGTTTGTGCCTAAGGCTCGTAAAGCCAGCAGCTTGCCGTATTGGTCTCCCTGCTTCCTGCATTGCAGCCAAGGACCAATGAAGAAAGTGTCTCCTACAGCGGTCCTTGATTGCATCCAGCACTCATTTGGTAATCTTAAGTGTGTGCGGAATAAGCCACTTTAAAAGGGACACCACCTTTTAAGATTGACAGTTTTATCTTGTGACCCCTTCCATTCTGTTTTGGCTGGAGCGTCTGGCCATGAACAACACTATCTCTCTCAGTTAGCACAGTGGAACAAAGTGCAATTTTACTCGGTACGAAGGGAAATGAAGTGTCTATGGCATGCCCTGCTTGCCAACTGGTGAAATAGACACGTGTTGGAAGAAATTAAGTGCAGTAGACAAGTGGATAAATTTTAAAGGTATAATATCGAGGAAGCTTAAAACCACGAGTGACACTGAGAAACCCGATTGTCTAGAAATTCGACGATCATTATTCACATTTTTATGCAGAACAATACATTATGGGTAGGCTGCCTGGGTTGAAACGCGATTGAAACGCTCTACATTTGTCCGCCGTCACTGTCTATGGTTGAAGCATATTTCAATTATATTCAATTCATCACTTATAGCCACTGTATACTTCACTGCCAACAAACACAAGACCAAACACAACAGGAATGAAACACGAAGTAAACGAAATAATTCAGTAAATAACGCTTGGAAGCTCAAAATGATATGTGGCTGGAGAGTTCATCAATAGTTACCTCAATAGTTACATCTGTCAGTTAGCGTGGTCAAACGACAAAAATTCGGTGTTACCTATAATTCGCACGTTCCTTGTCTCCAGCACGTACCGATGAATAGACGCCCTGAAGCACACCAGACTTCGGACAGCGTATGGCTTGCCTTCCTGACTCCTCGTAGCGTAGCGCCGAGGCTTTTCAGTTCATTTCAGTCCTCAACAGCCAGTCTATATTAATATATTACTACAAACAATGCATTGTTTTTAGGATCGTCAAACAGAAAAACAATGCAAAGGCTTTTCTACTTTTCTACCTTCTACTTTTCTACTTGTAGGCTTTTCTACCGGCGCTCGCCAGACAATCGTTGTCACACACTAGGACCGCTGATTATCTATCAATTATCCTTCATTTACTGCTGCTGAGTTTGAGACAGAGAAAATATTGATTATACATACGAAGATGTCTACCAATGCTTGCAAATGTATGAAACTGTCCCACTATCTCAACTAGCATAATCCTAACACTGCAACAACGCAACCTAACTATACGCACTGAGGGTAGCCAAGTGGAGAATAAACACACAATAGCTCGTAAATGTCATTGTCAAATGTCAATTCATTTTTGCCGAGTCTTCTCAGGCACAGCAGCTGACCATTCAACAGAGAAAAGCTACATGTATCGCCGCATTTTGAGCCCCCATAAAACAGTGGCTCCTCTGCTGCAGTGGCGCCACTGGGCTTGGGTGTACATGTAGCTTCGAAGTTGAGGTCATGCAATGCGCTCACCCACATTGGACTCTCATCTGACAATTGTACCGTCAGGTGCTTCACCTTAGCCTATCACAGAGCTCCTCCCGACATTAGTGACTGTGGCAGTCATTTGCCAAACTACTCTTATCATGCAGACACTGCCCAGGTGCTTTACAATTTCCGAAATTTTTCCGCAAGCTCAGGTGCGCGATTGTCAAAAGTGAAACTGCAAGAGGTGAAATCTCTTTTCTATTAGCAATACAAAAGCTCACTTTTTGTCCTACTGCGCTCAATGTGTGGATTGGGGCGCCGTGATAGGTGTGCATGATGGGATTGGAGGGTGACAGGTGTGCATGGGATGGGGGATGAAAGGTGTACATGGGATTGGGAGGTGACAGGTGTGCATGGGATAGGGGAGGTGACAGGTGTGCATGGGATCGGGGAGGTGACAGGTGTGCATGGGATCGGGGAGGTGACAGGTGTGCATGGGATCGGGGAGGTGACAGGTGTGCATGGGATCGGGGAGGTGACAGGTGTGCATGGGATCGGGGAGGTGACAGGTGTGCATGGGATCGGGGAGGTGACAGGTGTGCATGGGATCGGGGAGGTGACGGTGTGCATGGGATCGGGGAGGTGACAGGTGTGCATGGGATCGGGGAGGTGACAGGTGTGCATGGGATCGGGGAGGTGACAGGTGTGCATGGGATCGGGGAGGTGACAGGTGTGCATGGGATCGGGGGTGACAGGTGTGCATGGGATCGGGGAGGTGACAGGTGTGCATGGGATCGGGGAGGTGACAGGTGTGCATGGGATCGGGGAGGTGACAGGTGTGCATGGGATCGGGGAGGTGACAGGTGTGCATGGGATCGGGGAGGTGACAGGTGTGCATGGGATCGGGGAGGTGACAGGTGTGCAAGGGATCGGGGAGGTGACAGGTGTGCATGGGATCGGGGAGGTGACGGTGTGCATGGGATCGGGGGTGACAGGTGTGCATGGGATCGGGGAGGTGACGGGTGTGCATGGGATCGGGGGTGACAGGTGTGCATGGGATCGGGGAGGTGACAGGTGTGCATGGGATCGGGGAGGTGACAGGTGTGCATGGGATCGGGGAGGTGACAGGTGTGCATGGGATCGGGGGGTGACAGGTGTGCATGGGATGGGGCACTCTGACAGGTACATGCATGCGTCGGGGGCTAAGCACAAAAATTTGACCTTTAAAAGCTACAAGCAGCAGGCCTGCCGCACTTCGGCAGCACTTCTTTTACCACTCCAGCCATAATTGGCAGTCGCAGCATGCGCTTCTCTACCAAACTCGGCAGCTCTCTCACGCGAAAATTAAAGTACTGGGCGGGTACATTTCAACCCTCAGAGAAACAACAAACGAAAATTTGCTCCTTGCAGCATTCAAATAGTCTAGCTCAAGATGCTGGAATGATGAGGCGCATTGTGCATTGCCCAGTGACCCCTCATTAAGCCATGCCAGCAGGGAAGCACTCAGAAAGACAAGCTCTACAGGCCTGCTGCAAAAAAGGGCTACTTAAAATGTTTCAGTAATGGCAGAATTTTTGCGCAAGCCAAAGACTTGCAACAACGCCCACACGGTTCCGCCATAGCGCTGAGAGTTGTGGCAGAACTTTAATTGCAGCTCAAAACCTTGAAAGCGTAAACAGAAAATCTCTTTCTCTCTAAGAACATCGCTGCCAGCCGCACCCAGTAAGGCAGAAAATATTTCTTAGTAGAAAATTTTTACGGATTAGGCTTCTACCATTAACTGCTAAACTGAATATGTTCTGTCATGACCTTACATATGCTAATTACCGGTATTTATTAATTCCGTCGGTCTGCTTCCGTTAGTCTGCGTGCGTGTCTGTCTGACTGAGTGACTGTCTGTTTGTCTGTCTGTCTTCTGTCTGTCTGTCTGTCTGTGTCTGTCTGTCTGTCTGTCTGTCTGTCTGTGTCTGTCTGTCTGTCTGTCTGTCTGACTGTCTGTCTGGCTGTCTGTCTGTCTGTCTGTCTGTATGCCTGTCTGTCTCTGTCTGCCTGTCTGTCTCTGTCTGCCTGTCTGTCTGTCTGTCTGTGTCTGTCTGTCTGTCTTTCTGTCTGTCTGTCTGTCTGTCTGTGTCTGTCTGTCTGTCTGTGTCTGTCTGTCTGTCTGTCTGTCTGTCTGTCTGTCTGTCTGTCTGTCTGTTTGTCTGTCTATCTTCTGTCTGTGTCTGTCTGTCTGTCTGTCTGTCTGTCTGTCTGTCTGTCTGTCTGTCTGTCTGTCTGTCTGTCTGTCTGGGTCTGTCTGTCTGTGCTGCCTGCGACAGTTTGGCAAAAGACAAACCAATGACCAAGCAGCCAAACCAATTCATAATTAGCAGTTTAGCGTCTGATAATCTGATAATAATTTACTGAGCTGAATAGCAGTAGTACAGTGCGAGTATGCGGCGTATAATTTAGGAACACAGACAACTTTCTAAGGTACTAAAACAAGTCAAGGATCGGTGGGAACGGTCTACAAGAAATATTGTCGAGCTCTTGGCGTGAAGTTCAAGCAAGAGCAGATTGACAGCCCGCATGCCTTCAAGTCTCATCGCCAAATCCGAAGGGCTGTAATGAAGACCGCACGGAGCAGCGGCTGATAAATTTTCGCCTAAATAGAAAAGTCGCGAAGCTATTGAGAATGAAACCGCTTGCAATTTGGCCGAGCTCGCAATGCCCTCAACACACTACTGACAGTAGCGCTATGATAATCAGTAGTCACAAAAGTTTTTTCGCCATAATTTGAAAATGAATCAAAATGTAATCATGATTTTTGAATAGCAAAGCTATAAATATCTGGCAACTCGGCCCTGGCATCCTGCACAACCGCAAGCTTTCAAGACTGAGAAAATTACAATTTTGCTAAGAGTCAACAGCTATTCATTTCTCACGCAAAAGTTCAAATTACATCTTTATAGTTTGCAAAACAATATCTAACTAATAAACTGCATATACTACTTAGTAGTGATAAAATGGTAGCAAAAATAAGGAAGCCAAACTGTTTCGATTCATACACAAAAATACCTATATGTATAGAAGTCTGCCCATGGTGCTGATGCAGCAGCCTCTGTGTTAGGAGTGCTTCTTAGCGTGCTGCAGGGAGTGATTCTCAGGGTGCTGCAGGGAGTGATTCTCAGGTTTGCCGCAGGGAGTGATTCAGTGCCACAGGGAGTGATTCTCAGGTTTGCCGCAGGGAGTGATTCTCAGGTTTGCCGCAGGGAGTGATTCTCAGGTTTGCCGCAGGGAGTGATTCTCGAGTGCTGCAGGGAGTGATTCTCAGGTTTGCCGCAGGGAGTGATTCTCAGGTTTGCCGCAGGGAGTGATTCTCAGGTTTGCCGCAGGGAGTGATTCTCAGGTTTGCCGCAGGGAGTGATTCTCAGGTTTGCCGCAGGGAGTGATTCTCAGGTTTGCCGCAGGGAGTGATTTTCAGGGTGCCACAGGGAGTGATTCTCAGGTTTGCCGCAGGGAGTGATTCTCAGGTTTGCCGCAGGGAGTGATTCTCAGGTTTGCCGCAGGGAGTGATTCTCAGGGTGCCGCAGGGAGTGATTCTCAGGTTTGCCGCAGGGAGTGATTCTCAGGGTGCCGCAGGGAGTGATTCTCAGGGTGCCGCAGGGAGTGATTCTCAGGGTGCTGCAGGGAGTGATTCTCAGGGTACCACAGGGAGTGATTCTCAGGGTACCACGGAGTGACTCTCAGGGTGCCACAGGGAATGATTATCAGGTTTGCCGCAGGGAGTGATTCTCAGGGTGCTGCAGGGAGTGATTCTCAGGGTGCTGCAGGGAGTGATTCTCAGGGTGCCACAGGGAGTGATTCTCAGGGTGCCACAGGGAGTGATTCTCAGGGTGCCACAGGGAGTGATTCTCAGCGGTTCAGGAGATATCTGCGTGTACATTCTGACGCTTTAAATGTTGCACAAAAGTCGTGAGGGTCTGCATCGACTCCAAGTGAGCAGTGAACGCCAGAGAGTGACTGCAATAAGCAGGAGCGGATAGAAGCGAATAATAACAGTAATAATAATATTTATTAACACAGTTTTTTGTGTAAAATACAAAGGGTAATACAGGTTAAGTCCCAAACACAAATAAATAACATGAAAACAATACAAACTTCGAACCGAATAGCAAATCAACATGCAAGCTGTCCGTCAGCGGGCAGACAGCCATGATACAGTGACAGACAATGGCACTGACAGTGACAACTGACAATGGCACTGACAGTGACAACTGACAATGGCACTGAGAGTGACAACTGACGATGGCACTGACAATGACAACTGACAATGGCACTGACAGTGACAACTGACAATGGCACTGACAGTGACAACTGACAGTGACAACTGACAATGGCACTGACAGTGACTGACAGTGGTGTCACCTGCCCAATCACAGAAAAATTGCAAAAGCATTTCCCAGAAAGCAGTGATTAAACAGCAGTTCACTTCAGTCAGCACTGCGGCATGCGCGGGCAGGCAGACGGTGAGGCCGTGACGGTGAGGCGAACAGCTAGGAGCTGCTGCTGGGTGGCTGCTGAAAGCGGAACAGAGATGAGCACAATAAGCAATATCATCAAAATGGAGGTGGAGCTCAAATCGCCTAATGATTTAGCAGTTTGCAGAACCAGCCACTGTTAGAGAACGAAGGTGGAACACGTCACTTCAAGCTGCATGCATAGTCTTTTTACATTAATATGTACATATATGTACAGCAGTATCAAGCATTGCAAGCCACATCTAACTGGGTTATTTTTAGAACTCGCTGCCATCCGGCATTGGACCGCTGGGCCAGACCAAGCCTTGCATTGCTGACAGGTCCAGCTGGAATTTGCGGCGCGTTGGGGCGCGGATTGGGGCTCTGGTTTCACCTGGCTGAGCCACCGCTAGGCGTGTTGGGGACTGGTCAGAGGCGATTCTCTCAGGGCTGGTCAGAGGCGATTCTCTCGTGGCTGGTCAGAGGCGATTCTCTCGGGGCTGGTCGGCTGCGATTCTCTCGGGGCTGGTCAGTGGCGATTCTCTCGGGGCTGGTCGGCTGCGATTCTCTCGGGGCTGGTCAGTGGCGATTCTCTCGGGGCTGGTTAGGGGCGATTCTCTCGGGGCTGGTCAGTGGCGATTCTCTCGGGGCTGGTCAGTGGCGATTCTCTCGGGGCTGGTCAGGGGCGATTCTCTCGGTGCGGGTCAGGGGCGATTCTCTCGGGGCTGGTTAGGGGCGATTCTCTCGGGGCTGGTCAGTGGCGATTCTCTCGGGGCTGGTTAGGGGCGATTCTCTCGGGGCTGGTCAGTGGCGATTCTCTCGGGGCTGGTCAGGGGCGATTCTCAGGTTAGACAGGGGCGATTCTTTAAAAAACTTTGTGCTTGTCCGTCCGTCTGCCCATCCAGCAGTGACTCACAGCCTCCGCCTCCGCGGACTCCTCAGCCAGGCGGTAGTGCCGGCGGCGCAGCTCGCCCAGCTTGGCGCGCTCCTTCTCCAGCTCGGCCTCGAGCTCCAGCAGGCGCACCTGGGAGTTCATCTCCATCCGCTTGGTTTGGGTGATGCTGAGCGCCGAGAAGTCCAGCGCGTCGCGGTCTTCGATGGCCTCGGCGGCGGACTTGGCCTGGGCGACCACCTGGCCGGTGGCCTCGGAGACGCCCTTGCTGGCCGTCTGCAGCTGCTGCAGGCTGAAGGACTTTGGGTTGGCCTTCACCCTGGAGGCCACCACCAGCTGGGCGGTGGAGGCGGCGATGTCCTGTGAGCAGACGATCAGCTCCTCAAATTTCGTGCCGCCGCTGGACACGAGAAGATCGGCGGCGCCGCTGGGGATTCGGAGAATCGGGATTTGTGAGCCACTAAGCTGTGGGAGCAACTGGTAATGAAATAAATGGTCATTCACGAACTTTTGACAGTTGAGATGGGAATGAGTTGTTTGGAGATGAGTTGAAAGGATTCGCGATGATGATTTCAAGGATTAGGGGAGATTTGGGAGGATCAGAGATGACTTGAGAGGATTAGAGGTGACTTGGATTAGAGATGACTTGGATTAGAGATGACTTGAGAGGATTAGAGGTGACTTGGATTAGAGATGACTTGGATTAGAGATGACTTGAGAGGATTAGAGGTGACTTGGATTAGAGATGACTTGGATTAGAGATGACTTGAGAGGATTAGAGAAGATTTGAGAGGATTATGGATGATTTGAGAGGATTAGGGATGATTTGAAAGGATTAGGGATGATTTGAGAGGATTGGAGATGATTTGCGAGGATTGGAGATGATTTGAGAGGATTAGGGATGATTTGAGAGAATTAGGGATGATTTGAGAGGATTGGCGATGATTTGAGAGGATTAGGGATGATTTGAGAGAATTAGGGATGATTTGAGAGGATTGGCGATGATTTGAGAGGATTGGAGATGATTTGAGAGGATTGGAGATGATTTGAGAGGATTGGAGATGATTTGAGGATCACTTCCGCTAAGCACAGTTAAAAACCAACAATTTGGTTTGAGATAACTGAGAATAAGCGGTGCTCACCAGAGCTGATTCGCACCGAATCCCACAGCCTTGGCAGCAGAGATCAGTCCCTCAGTCCAGCGCGAGTGCTTCTTGTAGAACTCGGTCTGGGAGGCCGCGCCCCGGCCCTCAGCGACAATCTCCCGCTGCAGCACCTTGGACTTGTGCACCAGCGCCTTCACCGCCAGCATGAGGTTCGAGCAGGACTCGAACACTCGCATGTTGACCTCCAGGTGCACCCCGCTGAGACCCGTGTCGGCCGATTTCTCAATCAGCTCTCGGAATTTGGCCTCCGCGGCTTCCACGGCCTCGGAAATGCCGAGCATTTCAGTCTCGACCAGGTCGCCCATGTCCTCAGGCCGGATGTCCTTGAACTGCGGCACCAGCAGCTCGGTGAGGGAGCGCAGGCCGTTCAGGTGGGAGAACAGCGAGGCGCAGTGCCCGACGAGGGCCTCCTGGTCGAAGCCCTGCGACAGGGCCCGCAAGAAGTTGGAGCCCTCCTCCGCTGTGACGCGGGACATCGACTGCAGCTCTGCGGGAGGCCGGGGGTCTCTGGCGGTCAGCGGGCTCTGAGGTGCGAAGGCACGAAGTCCCACATGAACTGCAGTCTTTGGTGCACAAGACGTGGAGCCCACAGGTGTGGTGAGTGGAGGGTGGAGCCACAGGTGTGGTGAGTGGAGCGCACAGGTGTGGTGAGTGGAGCCCACAGGTGTGGGGAGTGGAGCGCACAGGTGTGGGGAGTGGAGCGCACAGGTGTGGTGAGTGGAGCCCACAGGTGTGGTGAGTGGAGCCCACAGGTGTGGGGAGTGGAGCCCACAGGTGTGGGGAGTGGAGCCCACAGGTGTGGGGAGTGGAGCCCACAGGTGTGGTGAGTGGAGCCCACAGGTGTAAAGGCTGAAACCGTAAAAAGTTGAGAAACCCAGCAGACTGCATAAACGCAGTGCGAGACACAGAAAACTGAAACTGAAAATACGAGAATAAATATTGAATATTGAAAAGTCCATAGTGCAATGCTGAGACACTTCATGCAGTCTCAGTAGCTACGATAGGATTTTTTAGTTTTCTAAATTGCCTGCAAAATGAATGGCCAAATGAATGAAGTGAGCCAGTGAGTGAGCAGTGAGAGTACTTTGGCTTGATAAGATAGGGCTTGCTCAGGCAAGACTGTGACAGAAACTGAACTGAGAACAGCTGCTGAGATGGCTCACCGTCCATGAGGGCAAATCTGTGCTCAACTGCTGTGGGGGGTGACAGAAAATGCGAATGTCCTTGCAGATAAAAGGGCACAGTCTTGAGAAAGACGCACCCTTAAAATACCTAACTAGTTGAGATTAAACAGCTGCCAGGTGCACCACCGGCTAAACTACTATTTTGAAGAAAACATTTTACCCCCAGACAAAAGTAATAAAATTTGCCTGTTAGAACATTCCGGACACCTCCAAATAAGAGTTGCGGTTAAAAATCCGGTCACTGGCTGCAATTAACGCATTAATGTATGAACAGAATATAAAAGTTGCGGTTATAACAACTAGCAACAGATAACAGACAACAGTTTTAAACATGCTGGTTAATAGCCGTATAAAATATGAGTGCCATGCACACGATACGCAGCACTGTTATTAGCTAATTAACAAGGGTATTTAAAAGCACTTGGGCAACTCACTGAGAAGATTATCATGCAGCTCAGTAACACTGCACTGAGCCGCAACTGCGCCGCCTGAAACACATGCATCAGATCTGAATGAATCCACAGCGAATTGTTCATCAACAGTTAGCAGTGACAAGGTGACAAGCGGTTCTGTGACCAGAGTGTGAGAAAGCTAACTGCGTGCGCTAAGGAGTTAGAGATAGACCGGACTTGAGCACGGCTCACATGAGATTATCACTGCATACAGAATAAATAAATGCTGAAAATCTATCAATTTTAGACAGCTAAATCGCATGGAAGCGGCGACCCGCAGGGCATCACCTATGAACAGGTCCAGTCCGCGAGCAGCTGCAAGCCGGGGCATTTTAATTATTTATTTCAACTAAATTTAAAATTACAGTACAGTTTAATAAATTTGTGTCGCTTCAAGACATCAATAAACTCTCACCAAATTACATCAATGGATAATTGTATGACTTAATGACCTCCTCACCTAATATTGTGATTTAATGACCTCACCTAATTTAGAATGACCCAATGACCTCAATCTAAATTTTGAATGACCCAATGACCTCAACCTAAATTTAGAATGACTCAATGACCTCAATCTAAATTTTGAATGACCCAATGACCTCAATCTAAATTTTGAATGATCCAATGACCTCAATCTAAATTTTGAATGACCCAATGACCTCAACCTAAATTTAGAATGACTCAATGACCTCAGTTAATTTAGAATGACCCAATTACCTCAATCTAAATTTTGAATGATCCAATGACCTCAATCTAAATTTTGAATGACCCAATGACCTCAACCTAAATTTTAAATGACCCAATGAGCTCAACCTAAATTTTGAATGACCCAATGACCTCAACCTAAATTTGAATGACCAATGACTTCAACCTAAATTTTGAATGACCCAATGACCTCAACGTAAATTTTGAATGACCCAATGACCTCAACCTAGTTTTAATGACCCAATGACCTCAATCTAATTTTAATGACCTAATGACTGAGTCTAACTCTAAAATTTTTATGACCCAAATGACTTTGTCTCCAATAATTATGAGCAAACAAGCATATAAATGAGAATTCATTTAAGCAAAAAATAATTGACAACATTTTGACAAAGTGACGATAACCCGGTGACCCGGGAGATCAGCAACCCGTTCCAAGCGCAGCCTACTAATTTCTACAGCAGAAGCAAAAGGAACCCACCTTGAACCAGGTCCGCAGTTGGCGCGGCGTTGGACACGATGCGGCCCTGCAGGATGGCCTCGCAGGCCCTGGCCGTGAAGCCGTGAATTGAAGCCACAAAGTCGTTCAAACCGGCCGTTTCGTCGTCAAGGAAACCCGAACCGTTAGACTCGAGAGACTCAACCTCGGCCAAAAGGCTGTCGATGCGGCCGAGGAGGAATTCTGAAATCAATGAGCGACCGCAGCGGGAAGTCGAAATTAACAATGACTGCTCATTGGGGTGGAGGACAGAGCTAATCTGTGCCCGGATAAATTCTCTTTGACATGATCCTTCTGTGAACTACATGGTCTATGACCCAATCTTTCTATGACCTACATTCTGTATGACCTGATCCTTCTGTGATCTACATGGTCTTACCCGATCCTTCTGTGACCACATGGTCTATGACCCTATCTTTCTATGACCTACATTCTGTATGACCTGATCCTTTTGTGACCTACATGGTCTATGACCCGGTCCTTCTGTGACCACATGGTCTATGACCTACATTCTGTATGGCCCGATCCTTCTGTGACCTACATGGTCTATGCCCCAATGTTTCTATAACCTACATTCTGTGACCTACATGGTCTATGACCCGATCCTTCTGTGACCTACATGGTCTATGACCCGATCCTTCTGTGACCTACATGGTCTATGATCCGATCCTTCTGTGACCAACATGGTCTATGACCCGATCCTTGTGTGACCACATGATCTATGACCCGACGGTATCTATATCTACATTTATAGTATTTACGACAGATAGGCTACATAACCAATCCCTCTGTGACTTACATTGCCTATGCTCTGGTGCTTCTATGAAATAAAGTATGATTAAAAGTAACCATGAAAATATTAGTAATTTTAATAAAGTAATTAATGGTAAAAAAGTATAATAACAATAAAATATTAATAAGAAACAGATCTATGCCACATTACCTGCAGATGTCCTGCAGCTTATCAAGGCCGGGTCGTCAAAGTGCTCCAGGGTCTCAGAGATTTTCTCCACTCCAGAGAGACATGCCTTCTCTGCAGAATGCAAGAAAATGCACTAATTAAGTAGATTAAGAAGCACTTTTTTATGCTAAGCGAGCTTCAGGTCTGCATACAGTGCTAAGAGAGATATTGGCAGTGCACAAAGGATTGAGGCTGAATAGTATTGGAGCTGAGTAGGATTGGGGCTGAGTAGGATAGGGGCTGAGTAGGATTGGGGCTGAGGAGTATTGGGGCTGAGGAGTATTGGGGCTGAGGAGTATTGGGGCTGAGTAGGATTGGGGCTGAGTAGTATTGGAGTTGAGTAGGATTGGGGCTGAGTAGGATTCAGGCTGAGTAGTATTGGGGCTGAGTAGGATTGGGGCTGAGTAGTATTGGGGCTGAGTAGGATTGGGGCTGAGTAGTATTGGGGCTGAGTAGGATTGGGGCTGAGTAGGATTGGGGCTGAGTAGTATTGAGGCTGAGTAGGATTGGGGCTGAGTAGGATTCAGGCTGAGTAGTATTGGGGCTGAGTAGGATTGGGGCTGAGTAGTATTGGGGCTGAGTAGGATTGGGGCTGAGTAGGATTCAGGCTGAGTAGTATTGGGGCTGAGTAGTATTGGGGCTGAGTAGGATTGGGGCTGAGTAGGATTGGGGCTGAGTAAGATTGAGGCTGAGTAGGATTGAGGCTGAGTAGGATTCAGGCTAAGATTGAGGCTGAGTAGGCTCAAAGGTTGAGCAGGATCTAGCTGTTGCTTTGGAGTCAGCCAAGCTGGCAACGACGCAGGCTTTCGATCACAAAGGTCGCCAAAAAACCCCAATAGAACTGCAGCTCACCGACGAGCGCCCTCCTGGCGTCTCCAAAGGCCCGCTCCACCGCTGCCAGGCGGTCCCGCTCGGCCGCAGCCGCTTCGGCGGCCCCGGTGGCCTCAGCCAGGCGCTGGCCGACGGCTGCCAGCTCGAGCTCCTGGCCGCGGCTGCGCTCCTCCAGCTGGCGGACGGACTCGGTGAAGGCGAAATTCTCCTGCGCCAGGCGGTCCACCTCGGCCTGGCGAGCCTCAAGCTCGGCTGACAGGCTGGACTTCTCCGTCGACGCGGCCGTCATGGAGGCTTCCAGCTCTTCACGGCGACGGCGAAGATCGTTGAGCTCCGCCTGCTGGCTGTCGCTGCCGTTGCTGCCGCCGCCGCCTCCAGCGGACATGTCGTGCAGGTCCTGCAGGTGCGCCAGCTAATTCTTCTGCTCCGCCAGGGAGCGCTTGGCCTCGTCAAGGGACTGCTTGAGGCCGGACGTCTCCTTCTTGGCGGCCGCGTTCTGCGAGTGTGCGCGGGTTCGGTTGGGCAGATGACCTGACTGACCTAAACTGACTGCCATTATTTAATGCCCTAACTTACGTAGACTGACCTAAAACTAGCTTGACTGCCCTAAGCTAACCTACACTGACATTGCCTGACCTAGTCTGACCTAAGCTTAGCTAAACTGGCATAAGCTTTACCTAGACTGACCCAAGATTGCCTAGGCTGACCCAAGATTGTCTAGACTGACCCAAGATTGTCTAGACTGACCCAAGATTACCTAGACTGACCCAAGATTGCCTAGATTGACCCTAGATTGCCTAGACTGACCCAAGATTGTCTAGACTGACCCTAGATTACCTAGACTGACCCAAGATTACCTAGACTGACCCAAGATTACCTAGACTGACCCAAGATTACCTAGACTGACCCAAGATTACCTAGACTGACCCAAGATTACCTAGACTGACCCAAGATTACCTAGACTGACCCTAGATTGCCTAGACTGACCCTAGATTACCTAGACGGACCCAAGATTACCTAGACTGACCCAAGCTTACCTAGACGGACCCAAGATTACCTAGACGGACCCAAGATTACCTAGACTGACCCAAGCTTACCTAGAATTACTTAAACTTACCTAGATTTACCCGTCTTACTTACACGAGCTACTGACCTAAAACTTACCTAAATTGACCTAACTTACCTAGACTGACGTAAATCTAATTAGATTGGCTTAAACCTACCTTAAAACTTACCTAGACAGACCTAGAACTATCTAGAACCTAAACACGTACTTAATCGGATCTAAAATAAATAGCAGATCATAAACCAGCGAAATACTCTAAACTAGTTTCCTGCAAGAGCTGTGCCGTCCAACCTAAGCCTAAGCTTCTATCTTCTAGACTATGAATCGAAGCGCCAGCTTAGAAGACTGCCTGACCCTCGCGGAGAAACAAAGCAAAGGCCCATCCATTCTGGCGGCACGGCAGTATGGCATTGCATGGCTAAGAATAGTGTAGTGAATGAAAAAAGATCAAAGGGAAAGTGCGGGCGCAAAGAGCAAACAGACGGGAATCGATTTCAGTATTGAAGGCCGCTGTAGTCAAGGTGGTGCTGCCTGAGCCCCTATTAGCCTACCTGTTTGAGCAGGTTGATGTGCTCCTCCCGCAGCTGCTGGTACATGGTCTTCAGCTTGGTGTACCGCTCCTCAAAGTCGCCCTTCGACTCCAGCAGCTTCACTCGCTTCTCTATCTCCGACAATCGCTGGAAGGGAAACATTCGGCAACAGTTTTGGAGTTCAAGTACTCGAACTGGAAAGCAGGCGTCGGATTCGGATTAGGGAATGTCAAATTCGGATTAGGGGATGTCGAGTTCGGATTAGGAGTTGTCAACTTCGGATTAGGGTTGTCAACTTCGGATTAAGGGTTGTCGAATTCGGATTAGGGGATGTCAAATTCGGATTAGGGGATGTCGGATTTGGATTAGGGGATGTCGGATTCAAATTAGGGATGTCAGGTTCGGATTAGGGATGTCAAATTCGGATTAGGGGATGTCGAATTCGGATTAGGGGTTTTCAAATTCGGATTAGGGGATATCGAAGTCAGATTATGGAATTTTGAATTGAGATTAGGGAATGTCGAATTCGGATTAGGGGATGTCGGATTCGAATTAGGAAATGTCGAATTGGGGTTAGAGATGTCGGATTGAGATAAGGGATGTCGGATTTGGGATTAAGGATGTCATGTTGGGATTAGGGATGTCGGGTTCGAATTAGGGATGTCGGATGTCGGATTTGCAAGATGAAATGTCAAGTTTGGATTCGAAAATTCCGGTTTTAAAACTCACCTCCTCTGCTCGAAGCTTGGCAGCCGTGGCCTGCTCCAAGGCCGCCTGCAGCTCTTGAATTTTTCTATTTAGGCCGGCAATTTGATTTTTGTACTGCAATGCAGGGAGAAGTTCGACATGGGTTGGCATTCCAATGCTGGGTTAGGAAATATTCTATTTTAGTTCTGTTAGGAGCAAACAAAAAATGCTAGCTGGGATTGCGAGCACGGGGTGTGGCAGGATACAGGATGGTTAATTACAACCCAAACAACTGGGCTTTGCCTGTGAATATTGATTTGGGATAGGGCGAAATAAGAGCCACATGATCTCGTTAATACAGCACAATAATACAGAGGCGGCCTCTACTTCTGACTTTTTGTCACAAAGGATTCTTTTAGCTGCGACAAGACGCGATAGTTAGAAAAGCTGAGCATCACGTCAAACTGAATACAGACATCGGCTGTGCCTTCACATTTATAAGCTAGTGTACAGAATTGGAATTGGTTGGATTTAGTGGGTATGGATGGATAAATAGATAAGATAGATAGATAGATAGATAGATAGATAGATAGATAGATAGATAGATAGATAGATAGATAGATAGATAGATAGATAGATAGATAGATAGATAGATAGATAGATAGATAGATAGATAGATAGATAGATAGATAGATAGATAGATAGATAGATAGATAGATAGATAGATAGATAGATAGATAGATAGATAGATAGATAGATAGATAGATATAGATAGATAGATAGATAGATAGATAGATAGATAGATAGATAGATAGATAGATAGATAGATAGATAGATAGATAGATAGATAGATAGATAGATAGATAGATAGATAGATAGATAGATAGATAGATAGATAGATAGATAGATAGATAGATAGATAGATAGATAGATAGATAGATAGATAGATAGATAGATAGATAGATAGATAGATAGATAGATAGATAGATAGATAGATAGATAGATAGATAGATAGATAGATAGATAGATAGATAGATAGATAGATAGATAGATAGATAGATAGATAGATAGATAGATAGATAGATAGATAGATAGATAGATAGATAGATAGATAGATAGATAGATAGATAGATAGATAGATAGATAGATAGATAGATAGATAGATAGATAGATAGATAGATAGATAGATAGATAGATAGATAGATAGATAGATAGATAGATAGATAGATAGATAGATAGATAGATAGATAGATAGATAGATAGATAGATAGATAGATAGATAGATAGATAGATAGATAGATAGATAGATAGATAGATAGATAGATAGATAGATAGATAGATAGATAGATAGATAGATAGATAGATAGATAGATAGATAGATAGATAGATAGATAGATAGATAGATAGATAGATAGATAGATAGATAGATAGATAGATAGATAGATAGATAGATAGATAGATAGATAGATAGATAGATAGATAGATAGATAGATAGATAGATAGATAGATAGATAGATAGATAGATAGATAGATAGATAGATAGATAGATAGATAGATAGATAGATAGATAGATAGATAGATAGATAGATAGATAGATAGATAGATAGATAGATAGATAGATAGATAGATAGATAGATAGATAGATAGATAGATAGATAGATAGATAGATAGATAGATAGATAGATAGATAGATAGATAGATAGATAGATAGATAGATAGATAGATAGATAGATAGATAGATAGATAGATAGATAGATAGATAGATAGATAGATAGATAGATAGATAGATAGATAGATAGATAGATAGATAGATAGATAGATAGATAGATAGATAGATAGATAGATAGATAGATAGATAGATAGATAGATAGATAGATAGATAGATAGATAGATAGATAGATAGATAGATAGATAGATAGATAGATAGATAGATAGATAGATAGATAGATAGATAGATAGATAGATAGATAGATAGATAGATAGATAGATAGATAGATAGATAGATAGATAGATAGATAGATAGATAGATAGATAGATAGATAGATAGATAGATAGATAGATAGATAGATAGATAGATAGATAGATAGATAGATAGATAGATAGATAGATAGATAGATAGATAGATAGATAGATAGATAGATAGATAGATAGCGAATGAAATGCGTAGAAGTGAAGAGGCGATGGATATAGATGGATAGACATAAAGGGACATGTATTGGACAGACATGGACAGAGATGAACAGACATGGACAGAGATGGACAGACATGGATAGAGATGGACAGACATGGACAGAGATGGACAGACATGGACAGAGATGGACAGACATGGATAGATTGACAGCTCACATCTCTGTGCAGGCGGTCAGTCTCGGACTCCACATGGAAGCTGGGCCCGAACAGGGCGTCAGCCGCAGCGGCCGAATTGCTGCCGCCAAAGTCAAGCAGGGCGGGGCCGGAGGCCACCGGCTGCTGCCGCGGTGGCGGCGAAGACACGGGCTGGTGCTGGGTGGGCTGCTGCATGCCCGCTAGCTCAGGCACCCAGTTCGATGGGTCCTCCTAAAGTTTTCAGTCGGCAAATGGGGCGTTAAAAAATCGTGGAATAGGAAATCAATACGGCAGTTAATTAGGACAGCTGAAGTTTAAAACTTATAATTTGAATGATAAACCAACATAGACAAGCTGCGAATTACAATAGTAAGTCTTTAAGTCCCCAAGCCATAAATCCACTTCTCCAAGCCATAAACTAACTTCCCCAAGCCATAAACTAACTTCCCCAAGCCATAAACCAACTTCCCCAAGCCATAAACTAACTTCCCCAAGCCATAAACCAAATTCTCCAAGCCATAAACCAACTTTCCCAAGCCATAAACCAACTTTCCCAAGCCATAAACCAACTTTCCCAAGCCAATGCCATAAACCAACTTTTCCAAGCCATAAACCAACTTCCCTAAGCCATAAACCAACTTTCCCAAGCCATAAACCAACTTTCCCAAGCCATAAACCAACTTTCCTAAGCCATAAACCAACTTTCCCAAGCCATAAACAAACTTTCCCAAGCCATAAACCAACTTTCCTAAGCCATAAACCAACTTTCCCAAGCCATAAACAAACTTTCCCAAGCCATAAACCAACTTTCCTAAGCCATAAACCAACTTTCCCAAGCCATAAACTAATTTCCCCAAGCCATAAACCAACTTTCCCAAGCCATAAACTAATTTCCCCAAGCCATAAACTAATTTCCCCAAGCCATAAACCAACTTCCCCAAGCCATAAACCAACTTCCCCAAGCCATAAACCAACTGTACCCCAGTAAACAAGAGCCCCCGAACAGCACCTTGTCATCTTCATCCTCGTCGTCGCGGCCATCGTCAGGCGACGCGGCGCCAGCGCCGGCCACGGTGGCAACCACGGGAGCCCGGTGGTGGCTGAGGTCGGAGGACACAAGGAAGTTGGGCGGGTTGTCCGGCAGCTGCGGCACGGACACCAGGTTCTTGTAGTACTGCAGGTTGTAGCAGGTGTCGTAGAACACCTTGAGCTCGCGGAAGCTTTTCAAAAACCGCTCCTTGTGGCCGGTGAGGGTGTCGGTCGGCAGGCTGGAGTGCAGACGGAACAGAATCTTCACCAGGGCGTCGTACAGGCCGGCGGAGTCCTGCGGGGTTGGTTTATGCCAATCGGTCATGACTCAGGCCCTGTTCCCTGCCTTTGGCACTGTCATGACTCAGGCCCTGTTCCCTGCCTTTGGCACTGTCATGACTCAGGCCCTGTTCCCTGCCTTTGGCACTGTCATGACTCAGGCCCTGTTCCCTGCCTTTGCACTGTCATGACTCAGGCCCTGTTCCTGCCTTTGGCACTGTCATGACTCAGGCCCTGTTCCCTGCCTTTGGCACTGTCATGACTCAGGCCCTGTTCCCTGCCTTTGGCACTGTCATGACTCAGGCCCTGTTCCCTGCCTTTGGCACTGTCATGACTCAGGCCCTGTTCCCTGCCTTTGGCACTGTCATGACTCAGGCCCTGTTCCCTGCCTTTGACACAGTCCTTCATAACTCAAATCTAGGAATGAAATCTCATTTCTGGATAAAATTTTCAAAACTAATTCCTAGAAACGACTTCCCCAATGCCATTCCAAGAAAGGACACCCCAGACAAGCGCCCACCTGCAGGCACTGGATGAGCGGAGACAGCTTGCACTGGCCGTGCAGGGTCATGGAGTTGGCCTTGGATTTGTCCAGTGAAGCGAACACAGCATTCTGCAGCAAGCAGCTCGTCCAGGTAGTCAAGGAGATCCACGGACAGCTCAAAGTAATTATCGATGCTGTTCTGAGTGAGGCTGGCCATGACCTCGGGAGTGAGCGACATCGTGCCCGGCACTTCGGGTTCTTCTTGTGGAACTTCAGCTTGGCGACGATCAGGCGGGCGAATGCCTGGATTGGACGCCCGTAGCCGTCCTTGAGGTGGCCCTGGGTTTTTAGACATTTACTGGCTTTAGAAAATAATAATCAGCTGTTTCTAGCTGTTCAGCGACTTAAAGAAAATCTACTTTTTCTACTCTACTCACAATTTCATAGAAAAGGCAACTCACCCAGAGTTTTGACACTTCACCGAGAAATACGATGTGTGCCTCCGATTCGGCGAGGGACTGAAAAGACAATTAGGTAAAGACGAGCATTAAAATCGTGGGAAAGAACCGTGCGAAATCCCGGGAACTTGGTGATTTGGTGGTGGCAACTGAAAGGCTGGCCCAGCAACTACGAATCTGGAGGCTGGCCCAGCAACTGAGGATCTGGGAGGCTGGCCCAGCAACTGAGGATCTGGGAGGCTGGTCCAGCAACTGAGGATCTGGGAGGCTGGCCCAGCAACTGAGGATCTGGGAGGCTGGCCCAGCAACTACGAATCTGGGAGGCTGACCCAGCAACTGAGGATCTGGGAGGCTGGCCAGCCAGCTGGGATCTGGGAGGCTGGCCCAGCAACTGAGGATCTGGGAGGCTGACCCAGCAACTGAGGATCTGGGAGGCTGGCCCAGCAACTGAGGATCTGGGAGGCTGGCCCAGCAACTGAGGATCTGGGAGGCTGGCCCAGCAACTACGAATCTGGGAGCTGGCAGCAACTGAGGATCTGGGAGCCTGGCACAGCAACTGAGGATCTGGGAGCTGGCCTAGCAACTGATGATCTGGGAGCCTGCCCAGCAAATCGATCTGGGAGGCTGGCAGTCGAAGCCACGGTTTCAGGAAGTAGAATTGAAGTTTAAAAAGGTTTAAAAAAGCACGCAAGCAGGCACGAAACCCTGTGGTGCCCCTCCCGCAGAATCTTGTGCAGGACGTGCAGAAACTTCCAGCAGACAATCGGATGGCCCTGCAGCGGCAGTTTGAGAGCGATACTCCAGAACAGCCTGGCGCTCTCGTCTTTGTAAGTGCCATGAGAATTGTGCGGATGTGCTTCTCCTTGGGGGGCCCTCCTCCTTGTTGATGGTTTCTGGATGTGAAGCGACTGCATGATGGCAAAAGAAAACAATATAATTTTCGGGACATAACAGTCATCATTGTACTTACAGCAGTATCTAAATGTAGAAAGTTTGATAAAATATATGTAAAATGCATATAGATAGATTTTTAATCTGCACGAATGTGTAATCTACTAAATTGTAATCTGTACTAAGCAGAGTAGGTGTCTATATTAGCCAGTAGCTATTGGATTCTGACATTCGCCTTGACATCTCAGCAACATCCCATGAGCCTTGACCTCTCAGAAATCCCTAGTAAGCCTTGAAATCTCAGCAATATCCACATTAAGTCTTGACATCTCAGCAATCCCCCCCTGTAAGCCTTAATATCTTAGCTTTGATATCTTAGAAATTCTCTCATGAGCATTCACATCTTAGCAATTCCCTCCCATATAGCTGACATCCAATTCTCCCAGTAAGCCTGAACATCTTAGGCAATATTCCCATAAGCCTTGAAATCTTAGCAATATATCCCATAAGCCTTGACATCTTAGCAATATTCCTATAAGCCTTGACATCTTAGCAATATTCCCATAAGCCTTGACATCTTTAGCAATATTCCCAAAAGCCTTGACATCTTAGCAATTTCCCTGTAAGCCTCAAACATCTCACCGATTCACCTAAGCCTTGATATCTCAGCAATTCCTTCCTTTAAGGCTTGATAGCTTCACAATTTCCCCATAAGCTTTGATATCTTATCAATATTCCCAAAAGCCTTGACATCTTAGCAATTTCCCTGTGCCTCAACATCTCACCGATTCCCCTAAGCCTTGATATCTCAGCAATTCCTTCCTTTAAGGCTTGAT
>NIVC01002429.1:0-75000 GCA_002269645.1 Macrostomum lignano
TTCATAACGCCTAGAATTCAGCATTTTTGATGAAAATCTCTTTTCGGCGATGCAAAGTCCCTGGCTGGCAACAAAGACCCCGGAGCAGGAAGGAAACCATCTGGGTTATTTGAAAACACGGACACGGTCTGCAAGGCTACATTGAGACGGTTACAAACCGAGCTCTACTCGGGTCCAGGTGCGCGGGTCAAGTGAGGCGGCGGAAGGCCTTCCCGGTCCGCGTGCCGCCAGCCACTCGGCTGCTCTTCTTTGAGACCGATTTACCGATTTTCTGTTTTTGACTTTTGGCTTCCCCGCTTCTTCCGCCTCGTTTCCGCGGCCCAATTTGTCCGACGGCGCTGCGGCCTTGGCAACCAAAAGGGAGCCCAGCTCAGACTCAGAGCTCCGATCCCTAAGGGATTGCGGGCCGCCGTTTATAATTCGCTATTTTAAACAGTCAATATGCTAATTTGGCACCTGGAGTCCCGCTTTTTAAAAGAAGTCAAATGCTTCTTTAAGAGATAACTTCTATGGGGGTTGAACGCAGATTAATTGGGAATCCGTGGAAGATATGCAAAAAAGACTTGACAACTGGCCTGGAATCTTCCGGGCATCATCCTGCACCCTGGTATCTAGCGGAACTTGACGTCACAATTTATCAATTTGCTTTTTTCTCACCACCCATCCTGTCTCAATGCTTTTCCTTCTGCCCATCCTCTTGTTTCATATCTTTCTCCCATTTTATCCACCTCTCTACCTTTCTCTACACCTCTCTACCTCTCTCTACACCGCTCTACCTTTCTCTACACCCCTTTACCTTCTCTACACCTCACTACCTTTCTCTACACCCCTCTCCGTTTCTCTACACCTCTCTACCTTTCTCTACACCCCTCTCCATTTCTCTACACCTCTCTACCTTTCTCTACACCCTCTCCGTTTCTCTACACCTCTCTACCTCTCTCTACACCTCTCTACCTTTCTCTACACTCTCTACCTCTCTCTACACCTCTCTACCTTTCTCTACACCTCTCTACCTCTCTCTACACCTCTCTACCTCCCTCTACACCTCTCTACCTTCTCTACACCTCTCTACCTCTCTCTACCTCTCTCTACACCTCTCTACCTTTCTCTACACCTCTCTACTCTCTCTACACCTCTCTACCTTTCTCTACACCTCTCTACCTCTCTCTCTACACCGCTCTACCTCTCTCTACACCTCTCTACCTTTCTCTACACCTCTCTACCTTTCTCTACACCTCTCTACCTCTCTCTACACCGCTCTACCTTTCTCTACACCCCTTTACCCTTCTCTACACCTCACTACCTTTCTCTACACCTCTCTCCGTTTCTTGTTCACTTGCAATAATTACACAAACCTAGTTTGCAAGTTAATAACTGAACAAAGTTATTTAAACTGAATTATATATTTTTTTCGATCCAGTCATTAGCCTTACAGCTAGCTAGTCTAAACACTGAATTGGAAGAGACAGACTGTAAGTGAATGGAAGGAGACACAGAGAGAGATGATATACTTGCAGTTTTGGCTCCACCCCTGGGGGCAAACTTTGGCCAGACTACTTGAAAACAAACTTGCACAGTCCCGGGCCGATCACTGAGCTGGTGCTTCAGCTTCCTTGCGGTCTTGCACAACTGCAGTAGTATAAGTAGTAGTATATAGTTGAATATATCGCTGTTACTTAGCACCGGTTCCTTCCTGCATGTAGGCTAACTGCCGCCTTAAACCCCTGAGGCGAATTCCCTGTGAGCAGGGCTGCAGAGTAAAGGGATGAGAACAGCTGAGGATGCATTGTTCCCTTCGATCCCACTATTTCCGGTTCTCCCAAAGACGCGCTTTCCCGAACCTGGGTAGAGAATTAAAAATTAAGGCCTTAGATATTTTCTCTGTTTTAAACTTTAAATACTTACTCTTCTCAGTTGCAGAGCCTGGTTCCTTTTAGCCTGTTTGACTTGCGTTTTATGCGGGCTACCAGGGGTGACAGGAGTAACAGGGGTGACAGGAGTACCAGGGGTGACAGGGCTACCAGGGGTGACAGGAGTACCAGGGGTGACAGGGCTACCAGGGGTGACAGGAGTAACAGGGGTGACAGGAGTACCAGGGTGACAGGAGTACCAGGGGTGACAGGAGTACCAGGGGTGACAGGGCTACCAGGGGTGACAGGAGTACCAGGGTGACAGGGCTACCAGGGGTGACAGGGCTACCAGGGGTGACAGGAGTACCAGGGGTGACAGGAGTACCAGGGGTGACAGGAGTACCAGGGGTGACAGGGCTACCAGGGGTGACAGGAGTACCAGGGGTGACAGGGCTACCAGGGGTGACAGGGCTACCAGGGGTGACAGGAGTAACAGGGGTGACAGGAGTACCAGGGGTGACAGGAGTACCAGGGGTGACAGGAGTACCAGGGGTGACAGGGCTACCAGGGGTGACAGGGCTACCAGGGGTGACAGGAGTACCAGGGGTGACAGGGCTACCAGGGGTGACAGGAGTACCAGGGGTGACAGGGCTACCAGGGGTGACAGGAGTAACAGGGGTGACAGGAGTACCAGGGGTGACAGGAGTACCAGGGGTGACAGGAGTACCAGGGGTGACAGGGCTACCAGGGGTGACAGGAGTGTCATGAATGTGTTATTATGACTGTGTGTACTTTGCTACTTTGCTACGCCGGGCCAGTCGGCCGTCCTCTCCCCCCTCCTTAGATATTTTCTGACTCACCCCTGCACTTCTGCGCGTGCGTACCCCTCCCCTCCCTGCCTAGACCTTTTCTGTTGAGTCAAACCCCCCCATGCTCTGCGTGCGACCCCCCCCCTGTGCGACCCCGCCCCATTATTTTGTTAGCTTTGCTGCCCCGCCCCTGTTTGTGATTGGCTGCCAGTCCCAGTCTGCCGTGCTGCGCCCCGGCGATTGGCTGGTACAGCTCATGCGTTGCCTTGGCTGATGTCTAAGCCCCCTTTTCTGCCTTTATCCCGCGCCCTCGACCCCCAGTTTGCTGCCTATTTATTCGGCCCCTTGAGACCCCATTCTCGTCGTCTTCGTGGCTCCTCGGCGATTGTGCCAGCGTTGGTTGCTGAATTGCTATTCCTCGCAGAATTGCTAGACAAATATATAAGTAAAGAATATCGAGATCACCACTGCTCTGACGGCGCTGTTTCTTGTACGACTGAAATCGCGGCTGGTAAGCCTTCCAATTTGTACGTCATTTGGGTCTGCATCTGTACTAGGCACCTTAGAGGGATTAAGTGCGTCGTACGCCGGTCCCACCCCAAGCAGCTCTGCGTCGTACGCGAGTCTGTAGGCTGTCGTGCGTCGTACGCTCGAGCAGCCTAGTCCCGACGGACACCGCGTCGTACGCGTGTCAGTGGAGGACCGCAGCCAGGGTCAGTACACGAACCCGGGTCTGGGAAAGGGGCACGAAAGGACCGAGCCCTTGAGCCCCATCATCACAAATTGGCATCCTTGGTGGGACCCTGCGCTGTGGAAGACTAAGCAAGGAAGAAAGCTCGAGGCGCGGAATATTGTGAGAAATTAAGGTTAGAAACTGTGACGCCGTGGTATGGATGCTGGAGGTGCTGCTGGAGGTGCTGCTGGAGGTGCGGCTGGAGGTGCGGCTGGAGGTGCGGCTGGAGGTGCGGCTGGAGGTGCTGCTGGAGGTGCTGCTGGAGCCTTTGGTGTTAATGATCTGGTCGCCGCCTTGACTGCCCAGATTCAGCAGAACATGCAGCAAGCGGGTGCCCTCAGGATTCAGAGGCCGGTGAAGTATGCTCCAGGAATGAATTTCGTGAAGTGGTTGAGGCTCTTCGTAGCTTATTGCGATGCCATGCAGATTCCGATGCAGAATCGGCGCGCTCAGTTGCTCAGCAACCTAGACTTCAGCACCTTCCAAGTTGTTGACAACATGAACCTTGGGACGACTTGCAGTTCGAAGAATTTACCCAGGCCTTGAGGGATAGGTTCACTATGCACCGTACCGTCGTCGACTACCGCACAGAACTGAGCAATAGAGAGCAGAGTGAGAAGGAGTCGGTAGAAGATTTCTCTGAAGCTGTGATTGAGTTGGTCGCAAACGCCTTTCCTGATGCGCCTGCCGATGTGCGCGATGATCTTGCGAAAGAGCGATTTATGCGAGGCGTCCGTGCGGGGGTGGCTGTGCGGGAGCGACTGTACATGAGCCAGCCGGAGACGTTAGCGGACGCAATGCGTCTGGTGCATCAGCTGGAAGCGGCGGTTAGGGCAAGTCATGGTCCACCAGGTCAGGTATCGAAAAGAACCGTTTGTGCTGTTACGACCGAGACCAGAAAGGAGGCTTCCGAAAGCAGTGAGGTCGAGATGCTTCGAAAACAGCTGGCGGCCATGGAGATGCGAATGAAAGAGATGGAGGAGCGGAGGTCTGAAGAAGCGGCAGAGCCGACCCCGGCGAGTCGGAAGGCTGTGCAGTGTTTTTCGTGTCGAGAGTGGGGCCATATCTCATCAAAGTGTCCGAAGAAGACCAGTCAGAAGAGTGAAAACGGGAAATCGCCAGTACGATGTCACAAGTGCAACGGTGAAGGCCACCTATCCTTCAAGTGTCCGAAGTCGGGAAACGGGCCGAGGGGACCGACCGGGGAGAGTCGGGACCCTGCCAGGAAGTGAAGTCTCCCAGGAGCGAGGAACCGGGTTGCTCACTAACTCTGTAAATAAATCCAAGTGCGTCTCTGGTGATGGGAATTCAAAGAGCAACCTGGTTCATGAGGCGTGTTCGTCGGTATCAACGGAGCCTCTGACAGTTTTTATTTCCGGTGCGGTTTCCGGCAAGCCAGTGGCTCTGCTGTTAGACAGTGGTGCGAGTGTGTCAGTGCTGAGCTGTGATGTTTTCCTGAGGCTGCCGCAAGAGGTGAGGGAGAGACTGACTGCAATGGACGGTTCCCTTTCAACGGCCAATGGAGGTGCGATGAGGATGAGAGGCTGCATTGTGCTGGACGTGGAGATTGGCGGCGAGCGGTGGTCAGCGAATTTCTTCGTAGTGGACGGATTACGTTATGATGTCATTCTCGGGTCCGAATTTTTCAAACAGCATCGTTGCGTCATCAACTATTCAGAGTTTGTCTTTCGAGTGGGCGATGTTAGAGTTCCGATACGGCAGAAAGGCGAGCTGCCCGTGGTGTGTCGAATCAAAGCCGAGACAACGGTATTTCTGGAACCGGCGCAAGAAGTGATCATGCCAGCCAGGGTAGAGAAAAAGGGCGCAAGAAACTGCGGATCGGTCGGCATAACGGAAGAAAAGCCGGTGAAGGCCGCTGAGAAGGATTTGGCGCTGGCTCGAGCTCTGGTAGCGCCCGGCGTGGATGGACGGCTGCCGATGAGATTGCTGAATACGTCCAGTTGTAGGAAGAGGGTCAAGAAAGGAGAGACGATTGGCTGGTTTATTCCTTTGGAACCGAACGGAGGTATCAACGTGGTGCGCTTGGACGACGACGTAGAGGCCAAGAATGAAGCGGAGGCATGGGACCCGATCGAAGAATTCCGCGAGTGGGGTTCGTGTGGCCTGTCGGAGGAGGAGGAAGCCGACTTCAGGGAGCTGATTTCCCAACATCGGGCTGTCTTTGCTAAGGACTCCAAGGATCTCGGCGTACGACGGTGATGAAGCACGAGATCGACACTGGAGATGCCAGGCCTGTGAAAGAGGCGAGGCGGATTCCCCTACCTGCGGCAGGAAGTGGACAAGGAGTTGGATGACTTGCTGGAAGCTGGGAGAATCAGCGAGGTTCAGTCCCCATGGTGCTCTCCGGTGGTGTGCGTGAAAAAGAAGGACGGTTCCCTGAGGTTCTGTTGTGACTACCGGAAACTGAATGAAGTGACCAAGAAGGATGCAGTGCCGTTGCCCAGGACAGATGACCTGTTGGAGAGCCTAGGCGGTGCCAAGATTTTTTCGACCATGGACATGCAGTCGGGATACTGGCAGATGGCGGTGGAACCCAGCGACAGACTGAAGACGGCCTTTGGCGTTTCACACCGGGTACAGCAGTACGCCTGGAACGTTATGCCATTTGGATTGACAAATGCACCGGCTTCATTCAGCCGGCTAATGAATGTGGTGTTGGGGAAGTTGTGCTGGAAGACGTGTTTGGTGTATCTGGACGACCTGCTAGTGTGGTCACGAACGGTAGAAGAGCACCTGGAACGGTTGCAAACGGTTTTTCGACGGTTGCGAGCAGCGAACATCAAACTGAAGCCGAAGAAGTGCGCATTCCTGCTGAAGTCAGTGACCTTCCTGGGACACGTAGTGTCAGCTGATGGGATCGCCACGAGTCCAGAAAAGATTGCCGAAATTCGTGACTGGCCAACTCCGAGGAATGTGAAGGAAGTAAGGTCATTCCTGGGACTGTGCGGGTATTACCGGCAATTCATCGCAGATTTTTCCCGCATTGCTGAGCCGATGCTGCGACGGACCCGACATGATTGCCCGTGGAGCTGGGATGAGGAGTGTCAAGCCGCATTCGAGGCCCTGAAGGAAAGGTTGCAGGGATCTGAGGTCATGGCGTTTCCAAACTTTGCGGAGGACGCTGGAGAATTCGTTTTAGACACAGACGGTAGCACAAAAGAAGGAATTGGCGCTGTGCTTTCGCAGGTGCAGAAAGATGGGAGTGAGAAGGTAATAGCTTACGGAAGCAGGACGTTGTCGCGAGAAGAACGGAATTACTGCACGACACGAGTCGAGTTGCTGGCCGTGGTGTTTTTCGTACAGAAGTTTCGTTATTACCTGATGGGGCGAGAGTTTCTAGTGCGCACCGATCACAGCAGCTTGAAGTGGCTGCATTCGCTGCGGGACGTAGAAGGACAACTGGCCAGATGGCTGGAACTCTTGGCTCCGTACAGGTATCGCATCGAACATCGTCCGGGAGTGAAACATCAACACGCGGACGCTCTCTCCAGGAAGCCACGTCGGCGCCATCAAGGAAGCGAGAGTTGTCCTGGATGTGCACAAGAGCAGATCGGCGTGAACGCGTTGGGATTGCAGAAGTGGACCTCGGAGGAGATCAGAGAGAGCCAGAAGATGGACAGCGACATTCGTCAGGCGATGGAGCTGCTGGCTCACAGCGACGGAGAGATAACCGAAGAGCATTTGCGGCGCATATCACCGACGGCAAGGAGGATTGTCGAAAGACGTCGTGACCTTGAGGTGTCGGACAGTGAGGTGTTGCTGTGTCATACGGCCAGTAGACGTCAGCCGCAAGTGGTGTTGCCACGGAATATGCTGAGAGCGGTGCTGGAAGAAGCTCATGGTGGACGGAGTGGAGGGCACGTTGGGATTTTCAAGACCAAGGAGAAGGTGCGGCAATCGTTTTGGTGGCCGGGACTTGGCCGCGAGGTCGAAGAGCACGTAAAAGCCTGTTTGGACTGCACCAAGGCCAAAGCTGGCAAGAAACCAATTGCACCGATGGAGCCGATTCCGAGTTCAAGCCCATTCGATATCGTGATGACGGACGTCATCGGGCCGCTGCCACGGAGCAAGAAAGGAAACTTCTACATCCTCACGGTGCAAGATGCGTTCTCAAAGTGGCCTGACGCTTATGCCATCCGGAACCAGAAGTCGGCAACGATCGCAAGGGTGCTATTCGAACGCTGGATTGCCAATCACGGGTGCCCCCGGGTACTTCACTCAGACCAAGGAAGGAACTTTGAGTCGGGGATCGTCAGGAAGCTGTGCGAGCTGTTGGGTGTGAAGAAGACCAGGACGAGCGCCTACCACCCGAGTGGCAACGGACAGGTGGAACGATTTAACGGGTTCCTGAAGAACAGTTTGCGCACGTATCTGGTACAGAAGGGTCAGAACGCCTGGGAGGAGTACCTGCCAAGTGCCTTGATGGCTTATCGATCGACGGTCCAGGCGTCCACCGGTTACACGCCCTACTACATGCTGCATGGTCAGGAGATGCCGCTGGGATTCGAACCAGAGGACCTTAGGCGAAAGACGGACAGCTATCCCTTGTTTGTGCAAGAGATCCAGCAGAACCTGCTTCATGCCCATGAACGCATTCGAGAAGGACGCGAGACGGTTCAGCGACGGCAGAAAATGAATTACGATCGGAAAGTAAAGGGCAAAGCGATTCAGAAGGGCGACTCTGTCTTGCTGTACTATCCGTGCTTGGAGATGGGAGAGAAAAGCAAGTTCCATATCAACTGGCGCGGCCCAGTGAAGGTCCTGGAGAAGCTGTCAGATGCGTTGTACCGAGTGCAGGATCCGACACAGCCGCAGAAGACCAAGGTGGTGCACTTCAACAATCTCCGGCCGGTTCAGGGCCAGACGGAGGCGGCAGACGGTCAAGAGACTAGAGAGGAAATTGGGAGGGCCAGTTCGGGAAAAACCAGGCCGCGACGTGATAATTCCACTGCTGGACGAAGCCGAAGGCAGAGAGTGCAACGGGGCGAGACCCAGAGGTGGACCGCAGCGCGAGGGCCGCAGGACCAGGAATCCGAGCAGGAAGATGAAGAGTTTGAAGATCTTCAGCTGCGGTTTCAAGATCCAAGAGATCACGCTCCACCGGACACCCGAAATCTGGCCGAAGACTGTGAGCCCGGACCTGAGCGTCGAGAAGCAGACGATGACGAAGAAGAGCACGACGATGAGTCGCGGTACGACGAGGAGCAGGACGAAGAGGATGAGGCAGAGCCGAACGACGCCAACGTACCCGAGCAGGAAGTGAGGACGGCACAGGAGGAAGCAGGGCGACCAAGACGTCTGCGGCGACCGCCAGATCGGTTTGGGGTCCCGGTGTACTACTACTGAAGAAGGGTCCGGTGTACGGCGCTTGGATAGCCAAAGGGGAAGGGAGGTACATGTCGTGCGTGTCTCATTGCTCATCGGAGTTAGGCCGGACTGTTACAGATGGCGGACCTCTACGAGTGTCTTGGAGTGCAGCTGTGGGCGTCTGCGGCACAGATTCGGAAAGCGTTCTACGGTCGAGCACGCGAACTGCACCCTGACAAGAGCGCAACAGAGGAGACGCGAAAGAGATTCCAGGAGTGCGAAGAGGCGTACCGAATACTGTCGTGTCCGTTCCTTAGAAAGCTGTACGATATCTTTGGAAATGCTGTTCGTGACCGGGATGAGATGCTTCGGCTCGCAGAAGGGATGTTAGAGGATGAAGACATGCCCGACGATCTCCGAGAAGAGATAGAAAGACTACAAGAGAGCGACCGATTAGCTGAGGAGGCGTACGAGAGAGAACAGGCGAGGAGGGATGAGGAGCACGTCAAGATGGAGGCAAGTGAGGAGGCCTCAGACGATGAGCAGGACGAAGAGATGAACGAGGCGAGTGAGACACTGCCGGAGGAGTACGAGGTCGAGAAGGTCTTAGGAGTACGAGTCACGGAGCGAGGAGCGGAGTATCTGCTGCAGTGGGCCGGTGTAGAGGAGCTTGAGACGTCATGGGAAGCGGAGGAAGATTGTGCCGGATGTAGAAACCTGATTGAAGAATATCTGCAGAGAGCGTACCGGCTTCAGACAAGACCGTGCCGACCAGTGACCGTCGCGGAACTGGAGAACGTAGGACCCAGTCGGAAGAAACTGCACCAGGCAATGCGGAAGGGCGACCCGTGGGGCATCTTTGAGGTGCTGCTAGCCCTGAAGGGGAAGTGCGCCACTGCCTTGGTGGATTTCAAGGAATTCGGTCCGGAGTTGATGCTGCAAATCCTGGGCTACTTGGAGCGAGACGGTCGCAAGTATCCGGGGCACGGAGTTCGTCGGTGGAGTCGCCAAGCGTGTCAAGCTGTCTACATGTCGGTGATGGTGGTGTTCCCGCTGTTCGACCTGCGACGCCAGGGTTTGGTCCTGGGTGCCCTCCGTAGGCTGTGGGATTCGTGCTCTGACTGAGGCTATGTCTTCCTAGGGACTTTGGGGCTAGGGACTTTGCAGTGCAGACCCAGGGACAGCGGAGCGGAGGTGGACCGGCCTTAACGGGTGCTGACGGAGCGACGCGGCTGTGCAGCAACCGCAGGACTCGACGACCAGCGCAGAGCGACCAGAGCAACCGGCGACAGTAGCGACAGGGAGACGAGGCACCAGAGCGACGGCCGTACTCGGCGGGATGCAGGGAAGCAGTGCTAGTATTACTTGTGAGGGTAAATGTTTGACGGTTTCATTTTTTTGTTTTTTGTGAACATTTAGCGTTTTTTTCGAACTTCAGCGTTTTTGTTAAAGTGAGTTTTTCCCAAAATTTGCGTATTGCTTCCCAATGATGCGTACTCACTATCCTATGTTTGAAGGTTTCTTCGTCATTTTTAAACGGTATAATCACTGCGGTTTTGTTTTTTGTTCGAACTAGTTGCCATGCGAGTCCAAAATATTTTTCAAATGCGGTTTGTTCCTCTGTTCAATTTTTTTGTTATAGTAGCATCATTTCAATATTCGACTTTTCGAACTCGAACTTTTGTCTAGGGGACGGGAGTGTCATGAATGTGTTATTATGACTGTGTGTACTTTGCTACTTTGCTACGCCGGGCCAGTCGGCCGTCCTCTCCCCCCTCCTTAGATATTTTCTGACTCACCCACCTGCACTTCTGCGCGTGCGTACCCCTCCCCTCCCTGCCTAGACCTTTTCTGTTGAGTCAAACCCCCCCCCCCCCATGCTCTGCGTGCGACCCCCCCCTGTGCGACCCCGCCCCATTATTTTGTTAGCTTTGCTGCCCCGCCCCTGTTTGTGATTGGCTGCCAGTCCCAGTCTGCCGTGCTGCGCCCCGGCGATTGGCTGGTACAGCTCATGCGTTGCCTTGGCTGATGTCTAAGCCCCCTTTTCTGCCTTTATCCCGCGCCCTCGACCCCCAGTTTGCTGCCTATTTATTCGGCCCCCCTTGAGACCCCATTCTCGTCGTCTTCGTGGCTCCTCGGCGATTGTGCCAGCGTTGGTTGCTGAATTGCTATTCCTCGCAGAATTGCTAGACAAATATATAAGTAAAGAATATCGAGATCACCACTGCTCTGACGGCGCTGTTTCTTGTACGACTGAAATCGCGGCTGGTAAGCCTTCCAATTTGTACGTCATTTGGGTCTGCATCTGTACTAGGCACCTTAGAGGGATTAAGTGCGTCGTACGCCGGTCCCACCCCAAGCAGCTCTGCGTCGTACGCGAGTCTGTAGGCTGTCGTGCGTCGTACGCTCGAGCAGCCTAGTCCCGACGGACACCGCGTCGTACGCGTGTCAGTGGAGGACCGCAGCCAGGGTCAGTACACGAACCCGGGTCTGGGAAAGGGGCACGAAAGGACCGAGCCCTTGAGCCCCATCATCACAGGAGTACCAGGGGTGACAGGGCTACCAGGGGTGACAGGAGTACCAGGGGTGACAGGAGTAACAGGGGTGACAGGAGTACCAGGGGTGACAGGAGTACCAGGGATGACAGGGCTACCAGAGGTGTCAATGGCGTCGGGACTGTCGGATCAAAAAAAGGAAGAAATCCCAATTAAACTCGATCTTTGAAAGCTGACTCCACTACTGTCTCAATTGTACTGTGCCGACTGGGCCATGGTAGCGAAAGGTGACGCCCTCTGGGCTCTATTGGTCGTGCAACTTCATGTTTACACTTAAAGACAATGCTAATATTCAAACGCGCCGCCTCTGCCGCCTCCGTCGCCGCCACCGAGTCGCCGCGAAGAAACAGGGAAAAAAGAAACTTAAAAAAAGAGACTTTGAGTGAAAACGATCTATACTGAACCAATTTGACACCTTCCAAGTCTTCAGTTGCGCAAAGGTTTTTGTCTTGTCGAAACGCACTCGGTTAACACCTCACTGCTGACCAGTTCTGTGTGCAATGTGTATGCAAATTGATCATTAGAAGTGGATTGAGTATCAGAAGTAGCGAGAGCATGCAAGGTGATGATTGCAAGCACGACATGTCGGAGCCATGATTTTTTATTGAAGCAGTCGCGAGCGCTATAGGAGAGGGGAAGAGTGGGGTGCCAGCAGAAGATGTCAGACAAGGTACCGTAAAGGAGGCACCAGCAAGGATGTCAGAGGGGGCACCAGCTAGCATGTCAGAGGAGACACCAGCAAGGATGTCAGAGGAGGCACCAGCAAGGATGTCAGAGGAGGCACCAGCTAGGATCTCAGAGGAGGCGCTAGCTAGGATGTCAGAGGAGGCGCTAGCTAGGATCTCAGAGGGAGCGCTAGCTAGAATGTCAGAGGGAGCGCTAGCTAGGATGTCAGAGGAGGCACCAGCTAGCATGTCAGAGGGAGCGCTAGCTAGGATGTCAGAGGAGGCACCAGCTAGGATGTCAGAGGGAGCGCTAGCTAGGATGTCAGAGGAGGCACCAGCTAGCATGTCAGAGGGAGCGCTAGCTAGGATGTCAGAGGGAGCGCTAGCTAGGATGTCAGAGGGAGCGCTAGCTAGCATGTCAGAGGAGGCGCTAGCTAGGATGTCAGAGGAGGCGCCAGCTAGCATGTCAGAGAAATCTCCATTAGAGACGGCCACTGCGTCAAAGCATCGAGTCCGATTGCTAACTGTTTTGCCTGCTATTTTCAAGCAGAAATTCAAAGCAACAACAGTCAAAAGAGAGGCAGCCGCCCCGCATCAATAAAACATTGATTAGCTTAGCTTAGCATCTGAGAAGACTCAACAAACAGAATAATTCTTGTCCCTACTAGTTTTTGCGCGGCTCTTTTTTGAGGAGAAGCGGGCCGCGGAGACAGCGCGCAGCAGTTCCCGTCGGCGTCGCAGTGGGGGAAAGCGGGCGGGCGGTGGGAGCGGCTGCCACATGCGCCCCCCCGCTCCCCCAATGAGACTCGCCCCGCGCAGCAATGCAGGCAGGCAAAGCAGGAAAAAAGTGAAGACTGAAGGAGAGATTTTGAAAGAAATTTTCCAGACTTCTCTGGAGAGAATTATTTCTTGAGCAGTTTTCTCTCTCCTAATATTAGTCATTTCCCGCCAATTCTCATTTTCGTGGCTTTCGCGATTGCTTAGAAGAGCTGCCTGCAGCACTCAGTCTTCCCTTCTCAAGCTGGGGAAAGAAATAAAAACTGTTGAGTTAATTTCTTTCAGCAACACACATCCCAGATCCCCACCTGCAATTTCCTGCGCCCCGTGGCAGTGGCAACAGAGTAATGCAGGCTGCTGCAGCGCTCTCTCAGCTCAGGCTATCAAAATTCTCGCAATCCCGAAAACCGGGAAAAGCAATGAAAAACACTAGCGGAGTGCAGCGATGGTGTTTGGGGAGATTTTTCCCCAAATTGGCAATTCTCCCAGGGCTCTCCTATAGCCCTGCCAGAGCACTCAGCTGTCAGGCAGCCGCAGTTCTGCCCACAGATCAAAGAGGAGTTAAAAAACCCGGCAGAATGCATCCAATTAACCTGCTCCCTCTTATACCACAAAATGCCCATGCCGCATATTTGACAAGCGGGGCAATGCAGTCTACACTGTTTGAGTCTAATTGCATGGAAAGACTGTGGAGGGTGCCAAAAACGAATGAAATATTTCCCAATTAAGCTGTGAAGCAGTTATTTTGCAGAGGAGTAACTGCTAAATAACCTGCATAAACTCATCAAGGCTCAGCTTCTACTAACAGCTTCACAGGCTCTACCAACAGCTTCACAGGCTCTACCAACAGATTTACAGGCTTTACCAACAGATTTACAGGCTCTACCAACAGCTTTACAGGCTTTACCAACAGCTTTACAGGCTCTACCAACAGCTTTACAGGCTTTACCAACAGCTTTACAGGCTTTACCAACAGATTTACAGGCTCTACCAACAGCTTTACAGGCTTTACCAACAGCTTTACAGGCTCTACCAACAGCTTTACAGGCTTTACCAACAGCTTTACAGGCTTTACCAACAGATTTACAGGCTTTACCAACAGATTTACAGGCTTTACCAACAGATTTACAGGCTTTACCGACAGATTTACAGGCTTTACCGACAGATTTACAGGCTTTACCAACAGATTCACAGGCTCTACCAAAAGCTTCACAGGCTCTACCAACAGCTTTACAGGCTCTACCAACAGATTCACAGGCTCTACCAACAGCTTCACATCCTCCACCACAGAAGCTTAAACAAAAAGCCAAAAAGGCCTCAGAAGACAAAAAGCAAGCCGGTACCAGCAAGACAGAGTCAGTCAGTCCCGTATATATCAGGTGAACTAGCTTGCAGTGAAACAAAGCAAATTACTGTGCAATGGAGGGGGAGGGGAGGCATTGACTGGCAAACGCATGATTGAACTTGAAACCGCGGCAGACAAAAATTGCGTCACACACACAGCGCAACACAATTGGGCCCAATCTATTTGAAGTTTTCAACCCCCAAAGACCAGAATAAAGGTTGAATAGGAGCTGAAATTGCCCAGAGGGCGAATTGCTAAAAAGCTATAAGCCAGCAGATACAGTTGCATTGAAACACACAATCCAGTACAGTTGCCAGCCCAGCAAGTGTTCGCGCCGCTCTCTCATTTCTCGGGTGTCAGCCTGCGAACCTCTTAGAGCGTGCAAAACCTGCCACCCTCCCTCAGGCACAGGGGATGCCCACCTGCACACACACACACACACCTGTAAGGCAGGCCATCAGGGCTCCATGGCTGCGGACTGACAGGACAGAGAAAAGCATAATTTTAGCTTTATGATGAGGCGCCGCCTGTCAAAAAGTCATTTATTATTTTTTTATTCTGAGCAGCCAGTTAGCTAGCAGGTGGAGAGTCTCTTAATTGGATAGAAATATTGATAATTAATTAACTTCCCAAGTTGTCATTGCTTATTTTATAATTCACCATTATAAAGCATATCAGATAGCAAACAATGGAGACAATTATATTTCTTATTTATTTAACCCGATCATTTTTGTTTTAATAAGCCACGCTAATTGTTGTTTTTTAAATATTATCTAAACATATCGGTAGGGTCGATTCATTCTAAAGTCGTATTTTTGGGTAGAAAAAATCCAAAAAACCTGCAGTATAAAAAATCAATTTGCGATTTGATACAGACATTAGGAAAGCAAACTGAACTGTCAGTAATATACAATACTTATAATAATAAGTATTTAGCCAATAGGTAATAACACATATTTACATGACTATAGCACTGATTATACAGTAACAAATATAACATATCGCGCTAACAGGTTTACCGTGTGTGTGCATGTTATGATTCGGGGAAAAGCAGACTGATTGCTAGGCTGGGCTGACACAGGCAATAAAGCAATAATAAGGTCGGCAAAGCTGTGGCCCTCGGGTCCTTTGAAACTTCACAAATAGCGATCTGGCCAGATAAAGGCTTGTGTCTCTTCTCGGCTCTCTTCTCACCTTTTATCAACTTATCTATCCTTGCAGCTCCTCTCTCCTCTCATCTTCTCTTACCCTTTTCACCCCTCTCATCCTCTCATCTCACTGCTTATCTATTCTCTAATCTGATCTCCCCTCTCTCATCTCTGAACTCATCTATTCTCTAATCTCATCTCTCCCTGTCTCATCTTCCAACTTATATATTCTCTAATATCCACATTACTCCTCTCTCACAGCTCATCTATTCTCTAAGCTCTTCTCTCCTCTCTCATCTCACAGCTCATCTATTCTCTAAGCTCTTCTCTCCTCTCTTATCTCACAGCTCATCTATTCTCTAAGCTCTTCTCTCCTCTCTCATCTCACAGCTCATCTATTCTCTAAGCTCTTCTCTCCTCTCTCATCTCACAGCTCATCTATTCTCTAAGTTCTTCTCTCCTCTCTCATCTCACAGCTCATCTATTCTCTAATCTCATCTCTCCCTCTCTCATTTCCTCCTCTCATCTGACCAGCAGCCATGCTCTAGATTGTTCATCCCGAGGTTACCAAAGCATGCCGACCCCAACTAGAATGCACAAAGATGCAAAAAAACTCGGAAGATCGGAAACTGTTGATTATAACTATTATAGCCAGTGGTATCCGCTGACAAGATTTCATATAATCGCGGGAACAAACTGCATTTTGCACTACTTAAACTAAGAACAGCCCAAGTAGTATAATAAGAAAATTAGCACAAGCATATTAGCAAAAGTTAAAATACGAGAACTAACTCGGCGGCTAGGCTAAAATAGAAACCAGCATGTAAAAATTCAAATCACAATAAGCAGCAGGAAGGACCCTTAAAATTCTAATTTTTAGGCATTGTACAACATTTTGCCAGCTAGCTTACAGAAAACTATGTATAACAGAATTTACTGACAAAAATCGAAGCGGTCCAATCAATAAAATCCGACAGACTAATAAAGTGAATGAACTGCGATGCGGCTTATGAGAAGAATGAGCGGATGAAAAGTACAAATGACTAAATCCTGGCATGCACTGCAGGATCATAGATTGTGTGAGGCCGGGTGCGTTTAGCTGGCATTGCGCGAACACAGGGTAGCTATTGGCGAGGGACAGACAGACAGACAGACAGAAAGACTTAAGACAGAGACAGACAGACAGAAAGACAGACAGACAGCCAGACAGACAGACAGACAGACACTAAGACAGACAGACACTATGACAGACAGACACTAAGACACTAAGACAGACAGACACTAAGACACTAAGACAGACAGATACTAAGACAGACAGACACTATGACAGACAGACACTAAGACACTAAGACACTAAGACAGACAGACACTAAGACACTAAGACAGACAGATACTAAGACAGACAGACACTATGACAGACAGACACTGAGACAGACAGACACTAAGACAGACAGACACTAAGACACTAAGACAGACAGACACTATGACAGACAGACACTAAGACACTAAGACAGACAGACACTAAGACACTAAGACAGACAGACACTAAGACACTAAGACAGACAGACAGACAGACACTAAGACAGACAGACACTATGACAGACAGACACTAAGACACTAAGACAGACAGACACTATGACAGACAGACACTAAGACAGACAGACACTATGACAGACAGACACTAAGACACTAAGACAGACAGGCAGACAAACAGAAAGACAGACAGACAGACAAACACTAAGACAGACAGACAGGCAGACAAACAGACAGACAGACAGACAGACAGACAGAAAGACAGACAGACAGACACTAAGACAGACAGACAGACAGACAAACAACCAATATGCACACTTTAAGTGCCATAAATACAGAGAACTCAACCAGAACATGCTGTAGAATATTGCAAAGCGTATATTCAATATATGAATATGAGCATACCGTTAAAACAAAAATCAAGACCCAGTCACGAGTGCGATGCGCAAATATTATTGAAAACTGCGTTGAAAAACTAATACAAAAATATTATACACGTAGGCAAGGCAAAAAAGTTACATGTAAAAGATACAACTGAAGGTCAATGTGGACTGTTAGTTTATAAAAAATCCATGAAATTTTCAACATGTCAAACACAAATTTTCAATCAGAACAGTTTTACGCCGAAATTGACATGGCTAAGACAAGAGCTGACGACCAATTGTTTGGCTTGATTTTATAAGCGAATAACAGCGGGCATATCAAAGCAAAGGGAAATCGTCATACATTTACTTATAGTACTTATAGTACTTATAGTAGCATTGACAGTAATTAGTGTAATTTTCAAAAATTTGAAAACTTTAACTGATGTTTAGGGGAAATTGAGGTCATTAGCATCGGGAATTCGGGTCATTAGTATCGGGGAATTGGGGTCATTACTATCGGGGAATTCGGGTCATTACCATCGGGGAATCGGGGTCATTACTATCGGGAATTCGGGTCATTACCATCGGGGAATTCGGGTCATTGCCATCGGGGAATTGGGGTCATTACTATCGGGGAATTCGGGTCATTACCATCGGGGAATTCGGGTCATTACCATCGGGGAATTGGGGTCATTACTATCGGGGAATTCGGGTCATTACCATCGGGGAATTGGGGTCATTACTATCGGGGAATTGGGGTCATTACTATCGGGGAATTCGGGTCATTACCATCGGGGAATTGGGGTCATTACTATCGGGGAATTCGGGTTATTACCATCGGGGAATTGGGGTCATTAGCATCGGGAATTCGGGTCATTACCATCGGGGTCATTAATAGCGGGAAAGTGGGGTCATTACTATCGGGGAATTCGGGTCATTACTAGCGGGGAATTGGGGTAATTACTATCGGGGAATTCGGGTCATTACCATCGGGGAATTTCGGGTCATTACTATCGGGGAATTGGGGTCATTACTATCGGGGAATTCGGGTCATTACCATCGGGGAATTGGGGTCATTAGCATCGGGGTCATTAATAGCGGGAAATTGGGGTCATTACTATCGGGGAATTCGGGTCATTACTATCGATGAATTCGGGTCATAAATATGGGGGAATTGTGGTTATTATTCGGATAATCTCTATAAGTAAATTGGGGCCATTGTTGCATGCCAAACATGGGTTCAATATAAAAATCAAATCCATGGATTTCGAATCTACCCAGCGACCTGTCCTGTGTACATCCACGCACGCATAAAAATCATCCCATTGATCAAGAGATTCCTCAAAGCTATTTTCAAATCTAATAGCGATTAGTTTCAGAACTCATGCTCACAATATCCTTGGCCTACACGGCTGCAGCAGCCTCCTGCATCTGGTGTCTGCCCTGCTTTCTCTGGTTGAACTTCTTCGACTGCTTGGCGTGCTCCTGCTCGAAGTCTTTAGTCGACAGTTCGAGTAGGAGAGCGGCCGGCAGCAGGCTGGAGGCTTCAGTCACCGAGGCGGGCAGGTTGCGCAGG
Source organism: Macrostomum lignano (assembly GCA_002269645.1). Taxonomy (NCBI): domain Eukaryota; kingdom Metazoa; phylum Platyhelminthes; family Macrostomidae; genus Macrostomum; species Macrostomum lignano. The sequence goes on from NIVC01002429.1 coordinate 18,685, forward strand.
CAGTCCAGCGTGTCCTCGAATGACTTCAGATGCCGGCGCTGCTGAGAAGAGCCGAGTATGCCGTTGAGCAGGGCTATCGCTACTCGGAAGATGATCTTGACGCCTGCGGGTGTTTGTATCAAGGTGGGCATGAGCTTGCCGCTTGATGAAGCTGTGGGATCTTGGGATTCCTATTGGGATTTCTAGTATTGTGATATTGGGATTCCTAGCATTGGGATATTGGGATCCAAGCATTGGGATATTGTGATCCAAAATTTGGGATATTGGGTTTCAAGTATTGGGGTATTGGGATATTGGGGTTCAAGCATTGGAATATTGGGATTCAAGTATTGGGGTATTGGGATATTGGGGTTCAAGCATTGGAATATTGGGATTTAAGCATTGGGGTATTGGGAAATAGGGATCCAAGCATTGGGGTATTGGGATATTGGGATTCAAGCATTGGAATATCGGGATTCAAGTATTGGGGTATTGGGATATTGGGATTCAAGCATTGGAATATTGGGATTCAAGTATTGGGGTATTGGGATATTGGGGTTCAAGTATTGGGGTATTGGGATATTGGGGTTCAAGCATTGGAATATTGGGATTCAAGCATTGGGGTATTGGGAAATAGGGATCCAAGCATTGGGGTATTGGGATATTGGGATTCAAGCATTGGAATATTGGGATTCAAGTATTGGGGTATTGGGATATTGGGGTTCAAGCATTGGAATATTGGGATTCAAGTATTGGGGTATTGGGATATTGGGATCCAAGCATTGGGGTATTGGGACATTGGGATTCAAGCATTGGAATATTGGGATTCAAGTATTGGGGTATTGGGATATTGGGGTTCAAGCATTGGAATATTCGGATTCAAGCATTGGGGTATTGGGATATTGGGATCCAAGCATTGGAATATTGGGATTCAAGCATTGGGGTATTGGGATATTGGGATCCAAGCATTGGGGTATTGGGATATTGGGATTCAAGCATTGGGGTATTGGGATATTGGGATTCAAGCATTGGGGTATTGGGATATTGGGATATTGGGATCCAAGCATTGGGGTATTGGGATATTGGGATTCAAGCATTGGGGTATTGGGATATTGGGATTCAAGCATTGGGGTATTGTGATCCAAAATTTGGGATACTTATTGGGATCCAAGCATTGGGGTATTGGGATATTGGGATTCAAGCATAGGAATATTGGGATTCAAACATTGGGATATTGGGATTCAAGCATTGGGGTTTTGGGATATTGGGATTAAAACATTGGGATATTGGGATTCCTAAAATTGGGATATTAGGATTCCTAGTGTAAGACCGTGGGTTGAATTGCAGAGAATCAAAACGTGAGGAGACCTCACTGGCTCACGCCAATATATTTATTGCCAAGTTGGGGTGGGTGTAACCACCCTAAGCACGCACACGCCGCAGCGCTAAACCCCAACCCCCAAACCAGCCAGACGTGCACATCTAAGTGCACGCGCACCAACAAGCCAGACTACACTACTTTCCCCCTAGAAGCAAAAGACAGTTCCAGAGTCAAGCAAAGCCCGCCATGTACAAGTCAGGTGGCCGCCGCTCTCTCGCCGACCGCCGCGGAACCGTGACCGGCTCGGCCGGTGCCGCCGGCTGCTCCTCGGGTGCCTCGTCTGCCTGCAGCTCGGGCCAGAAGGTCACCGCGTCGCCGCCAGGATCGGCCGCCTGCCCGGGCGGCTCAGCGACGGTGCCGTCGTTGTCGAAGTCGGCGGCCGGCGGCTGGTGGTCTGCTGCGGCCGGAAGCTCCAGTGACGCCCGCCGCTGCACGAAGCACTTGAGGCGGTCGTGGTGCACCACCAGCCGGCGCCTGCGGCCGGTCTCGTCCTGGATGCGGTAATTGACCTCGCCCAGGCGCCTCAGGACTCGGTACGGCCCCTTCCACTTGGCGCTCAAACACCGCGTCTGGCCGCGCTTGACGACGGAGTTGCGCAGCATCACGAGCTGGCCCTCTTCGAACGGCACAAACCGAGAGTCCTGGTTGGCCAGCCGGTTGCGCTCGGCCTGGGCGCTCCGCAGTCGGCCGTGCACCGTGTCGAAGGCGCTCTGCAGGTTCTCCTGAGTCCGCCGCAGGAAGCCGTGATGTCCACCGTCGGCTGCCGGCCGGTCGCCGCTTATCAGCCAGCTGTCGAGATCCAGCCTCGGTGGCCAGCCGTGGAGGACCTGGTACGGACTGAGGCCGATGGTGCTGTGCACGGAGGTGTTGTAGGCCCAGGTCACATATGGCAGCTTGCTGTCCCAATCCTGCTGGTTCTCGGCCACCGTCGTCGCCAGCATATCGCCGAGCGTCCGGTTGCCTCGCTCGACGATTCCGTTGCCGCTCGGATGAAACGGCGACGTGCGCGTCTTTTCGACGCCCAGCTTCTCGCAGAGCCGGCCGAACACCTCGCTCTCGAATTGCCGTCCCTGGTCACTGTGCAGCACCTGAGGAGCGCCGTGACGCAGAACCACCGACTTGAGCAGCGCATCCGCCACCGTAACCGCGTCGATCGCCGCCAGGGCTGCCGTCTCCATCCACTTGGAGAAGGCGTCGCACATGCTCAGGATGTACGCCTTGCCATCAGTCGTACGCGGAAGCGGCCCTTTGATGTCGATCTGCACCAGCTGCCACGGAGCCGTCGGCTGGCACGTCGACTGTAGCGGCGCCTTCTGCGGCTTGGTTGGACTCTTCTTGGCCAGGCAGACCGCACAGCTGGCCACCCAGTTCTCGACGTCCCGTCGCAGACCAGGCCACCAGCAGCGCTCAGACAATCTCGCTCCGGTCTTGTCGACGCCGAGGTGTCCGCTCTGGTCACACGAGTGCGCCTGCTGCAGGAAATGTGGCCGCAGATGACCGGGAATGACTGGCCGGCCACCGACCAGCAGGACTCCCGCCGAGCTCACCGAGGCCTCGTCCAGCAGCTCGCGAACCTGCGCCGCCCATGAATCGGACAGGCTGTCAATCCCTTCGGTCAGCGCCTGGAACGCCTTGCTCAGCAGCGGATCTTGCAGTTGCTCCTCGTGCAGGCGGCTGTCGTCCCACCGAGGCTGCAGGCGCGTGCCGGCCACCCGGCTCAGCGCATCCGGCACGACGTTGTCCATGCCAGGCCGGTACAGCAGCTCGAACGAAAACTGCTGCAGCGTAGAAAGCCATCGCGCCAGCCGACCTTCGGGGTCCTTCGTTGCCAGCAGACCTTGCAGTGGCCGGTGGTCCGAGTAGACTCTGAAGCTCGGAACACTCAGCAGGTACGTCCTGAAGTGCTTCAAACTCCAGACAAGCGCCAGCAGCTCGCGGTCGGTCGCCGAGTAGTTGCGCTCGGCCTTGTTGAGGGTGCGAGAGGCGAACGCCACAGGCAGCTCGGCGTCACCGTGCAGCTGGCTGAGCACCGCGCCGACGGCGAACTGACTGCTGTCGCAGCTGAGCACAAACTGCTTGGTGAAATCTGGCAGTCGCAGCACCGGAGCTGTCGTCAGCCGGTCCTTCAACTCGCGGAACGCTCGCTCGCAGTCGCTGCTCCACGCGAAGTCCCTCGATTTCACGCTGACGTCGTGCAGGACCCTCGCCGTCTGGCTGAAGCCTGGGATGAACCGGCGGTAGAAACCCAGCATTCCAAGAAACCGCTTCACCTCCTCGTTCGTCGTTGGGCTGGGCATGCTGCGAATGGCCTCGACCTTGCCGGGATCCGGTGCGATGCCCTGCTCGCTGATCAGGTGTCCCAGGTACAGCACCCGGCGATGGCCGAACGCGCTCTTGGCCTTGTGCAGCTTGAGTCCCGCGTCTCGCAGCCGCTTAAAAACTTCCGCCAGCCTCTCTAAGTGCTCGTCGAACGTCCTGCTGAAGACAATGATGTCGTCGATATAAGTCAGCACGGACTCCCAGGACAGGCCGGACATCACCAGCTCCATGAGCCGCTGGAACGTCGCCGGGGCATTGCACATCCCGAAGCCCATCTTGCAGAATTGCATCAGGCCGCGCGTCGAATAGAAAGCCGTCTTGTACCGGTCCTCCTCCGCCACCTCCACCTGGTGGTAGCCCTGCCGGCAGTCGATGGTGGAGAACCAGGAGCATCCGACAAGCGCATCCATGGCCTGCTGCAGGTGCGGCAGCGGGTATGCATCCTTGACCGTGCAGGCGTTGAGCTGCCGCCAGTCCGTGCACAGTCTGATGTCGCCGTTCTTCTTGCGGACCACCAGCAGGTTGCTGGCCCATGGCGATGTCGACGGTTCGATGATGCCGCTTTCCAGCATCTGACCGATCTTCTTGTCCACCTGGTCTCGCACAGACAGCGGCAGCCGGCGCTGGACCTGCCGGTGTGGCCGCGCTCCCGGCTCCAGCTCGATTTGGTGCTGCAGCAACGCCGTCGTGCCCAGGTCGTACTCGTGCCTGGCGAACAGGTCCTCGTTGCTCTCCAACAGCTGTCGCAGCCTCGCAGCATCCGGTTCGGGCAGCTCCGCGTTGATGTTCCAACCGACGGGGTTCTCCTGGGCCGCCTCCTGGCGACCGTCCCCGTCTGTCATCGCGCCTTCGAACGTGCCGACCGCCTTGTTGGCGTACAGCAGCACGGGCTCCTCTGCAAGGTTGCACATTTTCACCGGGATGCGGCAGTCGTCCGAGACCGCCAGCACGCGGCCCGGCAGGACGGCAGTGGACTTCACGAAGTCCTCAGACGGCTCAAAGACTCCCTGCTCGCCGCTGGAATCCACCTTGAGCCACACCAGCTTCTCGCTGCGGGCGGGCAGCTCCGTAGTTGCCGCCACACGCGCCACCAGGACACTCGGCACCAGGCGACAATCTGCTCGAGCCGGCTCGCTGCTGAAAGGCACAGCTGTGCCGTCGAACCTGACGACGCCTTCTTTAATGTCAATGGTCATCGCCTGCGACACCTCGCCAATGAAGTCCATGCCGATGATCAGGCTGGGCTGGATGCCGTCCACGACTGTGAAGCGATGGCGCACGCGGATGGTCTGGCCGATCGAAACATCCGCTGCTGACAGGCCAAGGCAGCGCAGCCGGGATCCGTCGACAGCCGTCGGCAGCGCACCGATGTCGGTGGAGTCGATCTTGCACTGCAGTCTGTCGAACAGTGACTTGTCCATCAACGAAACTTGCGCGCCGGTGTCGAGCAGAGCAGGCGCTGACACGCTGCCAAAGTGCACCTTCACGAAGACTGAAGGCGCTGATCTGAGGGCCCCTTTTGAGCGGGTCGGTGCTGGCCCCAGGCTGCCGACCCTCAGAAGTTTCCCTGCGGCTGACCAGTTGGTGTCGGGCACACCGCGGCGGAGTGACCCTTGCCTGAGCACCGGCTGCAGCGGCTGCCGATCGCCTTTGGGCACCGCCTAGCAATGTGACCCGGCTCGCCGCAGCTGAAGCACTTAATGGGTCCCTTCTGACGCCTGTCTCTTCCGGGTGGTCCCGTTCGCACGCTGGCTGTCAGCTGCTGCATCTGCTGCTCCAGCTGGCTCAGCCGTCTGTCTTCTACCGACACCGCGGCTGATGAGGCTGTAGTTGCGTGGCTCACCAGCTCAAGCTGCGCAGCTCTGTCGACGATGGCGGCCAGCGAACACGAGTCCGCGTCCTGGTCCTTCAACAGCGCATCTCTCACGGCAGATGGCAGGAGGCGCATCAGACGAAACTTCACGTCCTTTTCCCGAGCCGCCACGGAGTCGTCCGGGCGGGCCCGAAGGTGGAGAAGCTTCAGGCTGTAAGCGAGCTCCCTCAGCGACTCGTTGGGCTGTCGCTTTCGCTCTTCAAACTCCTCCATTGCTCTGTAGCAGCTCAGACTGTTGCCGAAGCACTCGATCAGCTTCTCCTTCAGCCTTTCATAGCTGGCTGACACGTCTGCCGGCTGCTCCCAGACGAAGATTTGCGCTTCTCCTGTCACCAGCAGTCTCAGCTTCTTTGCCTTCTTCTTGTCGTCCCATTCGCAGTCGTCGGCGAAGTCCTCAAACGTGCTTAGCCACATTCTCACGTTGGAGTCGCCGCTGAACTTTGGAGGCAATAAACTGGCTTGCTCTGATTTGGCCATACTGAGACCGCTGCCACCAGTGTAAGACCGTGGGTTGAATTGCAGAGAATCAAAACGTGAGGAGACCTCACTGGCTCACGCCAATATATTTATTGCCAAGTTGGGGTGGGTGTAACCACCCTAAGCACGCACACGCCGCAGCGCTAAACCCCAACCCCCAAACCAGCCAGACGTGCACATCTAAGTGCACGCGCACCAACAAGCCAGACTACACTAGAAATGGAATATTGGGATTCATAGAAATGGGATGTTGGGATTCCTAGAAATGGGATATTGGGATTTCTGATGTTGAGATCTTAGGGATTTCTTGAAATTGGGGGATTCTTTGGAACTTGAAATTGGTAAAGAAATAATTAGTAAGATTTTGTGTTCATTGTTCAATTAGTAATCGTGATCGCTAATCACCAGGATCAAGAGCAGAGTGCTCACGCGAGACTCACCTTCGCAAAAGTACACGTCCCACACTCTAAGCAGCGTTGGCCAGGGCAGGTTCCGCACGTATAGGCACATGAACCAATCTACCATAAAGTGCAGCGGTTCCACCTTGTACTTCACCAGATGCCTGTACACATCCGGGTACATTCGTTTCAACAGGCCGTACAAGATCTGGCCGTCGACTTGTACAGCTTCTAGTCCCGGCCTGAAGTAGTCGCGCATGTAGGTGTCGAACAGGCTGACCATGGTGTAGAAGGCGTCCAGCTCTGGCATGTGCAACAGCAGGGCGCCGGCCAGTGGCGCCATGGCCTGGCAATAGCCAACTTCCGGGTGGCAACCGGAGTAGGCTTGCAGTAGGCGGCGCAGTGCCTGCTGGCCGTGGCCCTGGTCCTGCACGAACAGCTCGTGATGAGGGAACTGCCGGCTGAGGTCTTTGTCGATTTCATCCAGTACCTGGAGGAAGTTGACGAAATCCCTATACAGCTACTTTACGACAATGTTTTACTACTAATAGTAAGATGTCGCAACCGGCTCAAGGAAAACTGAGCAAAGATTCTTTCATGCGCAACTGGATTAGGCTGTAAACCCTACGAGTGTAAGCCTTTGTAAACGGCGCCTAAAGTCGTTTTTTTCACGCCAACAAACTGAATCTACTTATATATTAGTATAGTAAGGCTATCGACAAAATTAATAGCATCTGGCCACTTCGCAGAACAACCGTAATTCACTACCGGTTCCGCTCCTTGCCGCGCAGGTGTAAAGGTGAAATTAGTGTAGTGAATGCTGCCAGAGAAAAGCTGAAGGCAAACTGCGTGCGTCACAGTGGCCAGTATGCTATTTTTAGTACTAGCACAGCCCTGCATTAGCTGAAGGATTATCAACCCTGGCTTCATGACGTCCGAATCAGCTTAGCTTGAAATTGAAAGAATCGGCAAGGCGGGGACGGCAACTAACGACGGAAGGAGAGGGGATAGAAAGAACATGGAGGAAGAGAAAGCAGATAGAGGAGAGAGAGAGAGAGAGAGAAGGTAGAAGAGAGAGAAAAGGTACAGGGCAGAAACACAAGGTACAGGGGAAGAGAGACAGTAATAGGGAGAGAGAAGGTAGGGGGCGGAAGGAGAAAGCAGAAAGTGGAAAGTAGAGAGAGAGGAAAGAGAGGAGTAGAGGTAGAGAGGAAAAGAAGGCAGAGGGGAGAGCAGGCAGAGGGGAGAGCAGGCAGAGGGGGAGAGCAGGCAGGGGAGAGCAGGCAGAGGGGAGAGCAGGCAGAGGGGGAGAGCAGGCAGAGGGGGAGAGCAGGCAGAGGGGGAGAGCAGGCAGAGGGGGAGAGCAGGCAGAGGCGAGAGCAGGCAGAGGGGAAGAGCAGGCAGAGGGGGAGAGCAGGCAGAGGGGGAGAGCAGGCAGAGGGGGAGAGCAGGCAGAGGGGGAGAGCAGGCAGGGGAGAGCAGGCAGAGGGGGAGAGCAGGCAGAGGGGGAGAGCAGGCAGGGGAGAGCAGGCAGAGGGGAGAGCAGGCAGAGGGGGAGAGCAGGCAGAGGGGAGAGCAGGCAGAGGGGGAGAGCAGGCAGAGGGGGAGAGCAGGCAGAGGGGGAGAGCAGGCAGAGGGGGAGACCAGGCAGAGGGGGAGAGCAGGCAGAGGGGGAGAGCAGGCAGAGGGGGAGAGCAGGCAGAGGGGGAGAGCAGGCAGAGAACACACGGCTATTAATGAGATAGTAAAGCTCGGGACAGGCAGTGGTGCGGAAAGGACGAGATGAATTAACAAGCAGTAGCACAGCCTAAGCCCCTTGCTTCGATCTGTTCCCAATAAGAGCCGCAGGCATCCCATCCTCCCAAGGGTATTTTACCGGTGCCTGTTAAAACTGTAGATCCCGTATTCGCATTGCGGAGACCGCATCGGAGGTGGATGGAGTTCAAAGGCAAAGATATAGCAAGAAAATTGGTTGGTTGCCGGGCCAGCCCTCTATCCACTTCAGCCTAGTCCGATTATAAAAAAATAATAAAGTACACAGGAAGATCAGGGGGGAGACAGCAGCTGCCGGGATGGATAAATGATTCAAGCCCGGCAGCAAGTGCAGCAGCAGACCCATAAGCATCAAAATGCCCTTGCCCCCCCCCTACCCTTCCCCTGAGCAAATCTCCCGAATAATTGTCCCCTTGGCCTGGCTGCGCTTTGAAGGTCAGGCAACGGAAGGCGCTTTCGGAGCCTAAGGTCCGCATGGCACACGGGCTGCCTTTGACACAAAACAGGCAGCTGGCACATCTGCGTTAACAGATAGATTCTGTCGTCTTACTAACTAAAGAGACAGTGTTTTGCTGGCAAGCTGACAACAGGGTCAGCAGCACGCATCAATTACACCCCTAAGTAGGTCGAGGCATTTTCCTAAGACCTCGAAAAACAAGGCAAAGACGAAAACTACAGGCTGGATAAGAAAAGTGAAATTATTTCGAGTTGTTATAAGGATTGCAATTAGCGACCCTTGGCTGCTGGGAAAATGACTGCGTGGATTGGCGTGGGACAGAAGGATGAAGGGGTGACACAGAAGGACGAAGGGGCGAGACAGAAGGACGAAGGGGTGAGACAGAAGGACGAAGGGGTGAGACAGAAGGACGAGGGGGTGAGACAGAAGGATGAAGGGGTGACACAGAAGGACGAAGGGGTGAGACAGAAGGACGAAGGGGTGAGACAGAAGGACGAAGGGGTGAGACAGAAGGACGAAGGGGTGAGACAGAAGGACGAGGGGGTGAGACAGAAGGATGAAGGGGTGACACAGAAGGACGAATGGTTGACACAGAAGGACGAAGGGGTGACACAGAAGGACGAAGTGGTGAGACAGAAGAACGAAGGGTGAGACAGAAGGACGAATGGTTGACACAGAAGGATAAAGGGGTGAGACAGAAGGACGAAGTGGTGAGACAGAAGAACGAAGGGTGAGACAGAAGGACGAAGGGGTGAGACAGAAGGACAAAGGGTGAGACAGAAGGACAAAGGGGTGAGACAGAAGGACAAAGGGTGAGACAGAAGGACGAATGGTTGAGACAGAAGGACGAAGGGGTGACACAGAAGGACGAAGTGGTGAGACAGAAGAACGAAGGGTGAGACAGAAGGACGAAGGGTGAGACAGAAGGACGAATGGTTGACACAGAAGGACGAAGTGGTGAGACAGAAGAACGAAGGGTGAGACAGAAGGACGAAGGGGTGAGACAGAAGGACGAAGGGGTGACACAGAAGGAACGAACATTATTTCAAGTAAATATTTGAAAGAAAAAGAAGAGATCTCACAGGCAGATAAAAGATGCAGAGGCAAGTGCAGCTGCAATGATAAAAGATGGCTAGCAGCAGAAGCAAAAGGACAGTCAGAAACAAATCAAAGCCAATATCAGTAGTTGCACAAACGCAGGCGGCTATACGGAACAGACTGCCTAGAATGCTGCTGCTGTGCTGCTGACAGAGTTGTCGACCGCAGTGAAGCATAGCGGACAGAGACAGATAGGATAATCTAGCTGAGAGATCAGCCTGTGCGGCAGATAAATGCATATGCAGATAAGGATGCAGTGCCCGAGCAATACTTTTTTTGCAGAATTCACCAATGCTTAGTCTAGTTGCACTATTATGTACGAGCATATAGGACAGCAAAACAGCTCTGGGGCTGGGCTGCGACACACTAACGAAGGAAGAAAATTATTTATAATAAGTTATGCCAGTTACGTATTCATATACACTAAACTAACTATAGGCGTTCTATTTCTCTCATTTCTATTAATTAAACACCTTATGAAGATTGACATTTCAAGCCATTTGAATTCGAATTCGAAGCATTCACATTAGAGGGATTTCAAGCATTCACATTAGAGGGATTTCAAGCATTCACATTAGAGGGATTTCAAGCATTCACATTAGGGATTTCAAGCATTCACATTAGAGGGATTTCAAGCATTCACATTAGGGATTTCAAGCATTCACATTAGAGGGATTTCAAGCATTCACATTAGAGGGATTTCAAGCATTCACATTAGGGATTTCAAGCATTCACATTAGAGGGATTTCAAGCATTCACATTAGGGATTTTAAGCATTCACATTAGAGGGATTTCAAGCATTCACATTAGGGATTTTAAGCATTCACATTAGGGATTTTAAGCATTCACATTAGGGATTTTAAGCATTCACATTAGGGATTTTAAGCATTCAAATTAGGGATTTCAAGCATTCACATTAGGGATTTCAAGCATTCACATTAGAGGAATTTCAAGCATTCACATTAGAGGGATTTCAAGCATTCACATTAGAGGGATTTCAAGCATTCACATTAGGGATTTTAAGCATTCACATTAGGGATTTTAAGCATTCACATTAGGGATTTTAAGCATTCAGATTAGGGATTTCAAGCATTCACATTAGAGGAATTTCAAGCATTCACATTAGAGGGATTTCAAGCATTCACATTAGAGGGATTTCAAGCATTCACATTAGAGGGATTTCAAGCATTCACATTAGGGATTTCAAGCATTCACATTAGAGGGATTTCAAGCATTCACATTAGGGATTTCAAGCATTCACATTAGAGGGATTTCAAGCATTCACATTAGGGATTTCAAGCATTCACATTAGAGGGATTTCAAGCATTCACATTAGAGGGATTTCAAGCATTCACATTAGGGATTTCAAGCATTCACATTAGAGGGATTTCAAGCATTCACATTAGGGATTTTAAGCATTCACATTAGGGATTTTAAGCATTCACATTAGGGATTTCAAGCATTCACATTAGGGATTTCAAGCATTCACATTAGGGATTTCAAGCATTCACATTAGAGGGATTTCAAGCATTCACATTAGGGATTTTAAGCATTCACATTAGGGATTTTAAGCATTCACATTAGGGATTTCAAGCATTCACATTAGAGGGATTTCAAGCATTCACATTAGGGATTTTAAGCATTCACATTAGGGATTTTAAGCATTCACATTAGGGATTTTAAGCATTCACATTAGGGATTTCAAGCATTCAAATTAGGGATTTTAAGCATTCTTATTAGGGATTTCAAGCATTCAAATTAGGAATTTCAAGCATCCAAATTAGGGATTTCAAGCCTTTTAATTAGGAATTTGAACATTCAAATTATGGAATTTAGCATTCAAATCAGGGATTTCAAGCCATTAAATTATGGAATTTAAAGCATTCAAATTAGGGATTTCAAGCATTTTAATTAGGGATTTCAAGCATTCAAATTAGGGAATTTCAAGCATTTAAATTAGGGATTTCAAGCATTCAAATGAGGGAATTTCAAGCATTTAAATTAGGGATTTCAAGCATTTAAATTAGGGATTTCAAGCATTTAAATTAGAGATTTCAAGCATTTAAATTAGGGATTTCAGGCATTCAAATTAGGATCTTCGGATAGGGATACTTACCTTCTCATTAGGCTGCTTGGCCAGACATCGCTGGTACAGGTCCGGCTGGTCCCTCTGCATGAAGCAGGCGCCGCACAGGTAGTACCAGGCCCTGGCTCGCACAGAATCCGGAATGCCTTTCCTGCAGCGCTCGCGCAGCCGCGGGAACTCCTTGGCCACCACTCGGTCCCAGTTGTTGAACATGGCCAGCCATTTCTTTTCGCGTCGGCGGATTATACGGAGTGCGTCGTGACGGCGCTTGCCGCCGCCGCCGCCGCCAGCGGCAGCAGACGAGTCTGGCAGAGGCGTCGAGGGTGCGCCTGTGTAGAAGCCGTAGCGGTCGGGCACCGGTTCAGCGGCCGCGGCGCCGGCCAGACCGGCGGCGTGGGGAGGCAACGAAAAGTCACCCTGGAGCATGGCGGGGCGGACTTCTCTGTCAAATATAGTGCTGCCGATTCTAGCGGGAGATGGAGGGGCCTAGAATACAACTGTTTGAGATCAAGGGTGAGAGGGAGACAGATGTAGATAAGGGGTTTAGGGTGAGAGAGGTAGATGTAAATTACTAGATGTAATTAAAAGGGTTTGGGTGAGAGCGGCGGAGATGTAGATAAGGCGTTTAAGGTAAGAGGGGTAAAGATGTAGATAAGGGGTTTAGGGTGAGAGGGGTAGAGAGAGGTAGATAAGGAATTTAGGTGAGAGGAGTAGAGATGTAGATACAGGGTTTGGGTGAGAGGGGTAGAGAGAGGTAGATAAGGGGTTTAGGGTGAGAGGGGTAGAGAGAGGTAGATAAGGGGTTTAGGGTGAGAGGGGTAGAGAGAGGTAGATAAGGGGTTTAGGGTGAGAGGGATAGAGAGAGGTAGATAAGGGGTTTAGGGTGAGAGGGGTAGAGAGAGGTAGATAAGGGGTTTAGGGTGAGAGGAGTAGAGATGTAGATACAGGGTTTGGGTGAGAGGAGTAGAGAGAGTTAGATAAGGGGTTTGGGGGAGACGGAGAGAGGTAGATAAGGGGTTTACGGTGAGAGGTAGATAAGGGGTTTACGGTGAGAGGTAGATAAGGGGTTTACGGTGAGAGGTAGATAAGGGGTTTACGGTGAGAGGTAGATAAGGGGTTTACGGTGAGAGGTAGATAAGGGGTTTACGGTGAGAGGTAGATAAGGGGTTTACGGTGAGAGGTAGATAAGGGGTTTGCGGTGAGAGGAACAGAGAGTAGAGCAGTTATAATGGTAGTTATACAAAGCCTTATGTTACCCAATACCACACAGTAGTCGTAAATAACAAGTCGGAACAGTCAATTTCAGCTGTAGTAAAAAACAGGAAAATGTGAACAATAATTTATTGATTAAGTTTTTGAATCGGACACATCTATACTCATAAGATGTCAATCTAAGCACATAAAAAGGCTTCAATACAAGTTTAAAGCGTTTATAAATCAATTAATTATCTGGTGATAGAAGCAGACTAAAAAATCTGTGCATCGGTCGGTAGTCAGAAGGATAAAAATATTAAAATAAACTATTCACAACACAGTAAATATGATTGCACAAACAACAATTCATTGGAAGTCTGCGTTTAGCTAAGATAAATTAGGAAAGAATCGGAATATATAGAAAATAATATGTCGTTAATATTGCTTTTGAAATTGCATTAAATTGGCTACATACCCATAAATCCTAGAAATTATACTATCCAAGCCAAGCCTTTAGGTTTATAATCAAACTTCACGGAAGCTCCCCTGAGGGCGCAACTGCGCAGACAAAATAAGCAATAAAAAACTTAAACTGCGCAAATGCTGCGGGTAAACGGCGGGAGTAAATATAGCATTTTCAAATGCCCAAATACCTCGTCATTTAATTAGTATTTAAAACCCATGCTACATTATAAGACAGTGTTCAAGCCGGTTCACTGGGGGCAAGCAGTCCTACCCACTTCCAGTGACCCCAGAGCAAGCAGACTCGCACAGGGTGTACAACGGCAGACTTTCTCAACGTCAGACTACTGTGTCTTGGATGGTTGGCCTACATGGGCGAGAATAGCACCGTCTTAGTGATTTCTTCAGTTCATCTGCCCTCTTCTCTGTTTTATCTCTCTGTCTAGTTCAGTCTTGTTTTTATTCTTATCTCTCCCCCTTCCCTATCAGCCTTCTGATTGGCTCTTCAATCTGACCCCTTTCCCCAGTCGCGCACCCCAGCTTCTCTTCTCTTCTGTTTACACTGTTTTCTCTCCCTCTCTGTCTAGTTCAGTCTTGTTATTCTTATCTCTCTCCCTTCCCTACAGGCCTTCTGATTGGCTCTTCAATCTGACCTCTTTCCCCAGTCGCGCGCTCCACCCCTCGTCTCTGTTTACACTGTTTTCTTTCCCTCTCTGTCTAGTTCAGTCTCGTTATTCTTCTCTCTCCCTTCCCTATCAGCCTTCTGATTGGCTCTTCAATCTGACCCTTTTCCTCACTCGCACACCCCACCCCTAATTTATTATCAGCACCCACACTAGCCCCCTCAATTAATCTTGATAAATAGAATTTAGTTTGGGCCCTGCGCCCCACTCCCGATCCAAAAGCACAAGTCGTGGGTTTAAATTAATGATGTCAAACGTGATAACGAACCCTAAATGAGACACTTTAATGTGAGAGCTAGAAGGGCTCGTTACCGCTGTACTACCCTGAAAATGGTGTCACGCAAAACTCTTCTAGCCAATTTAAACCAAACAAAAGTAATTTTTTATAACATGATAGAATGGTTTTCCATATTATTTGCCACCAACACAGCTGTTCCCGCTGCCACCACCGCTGCTGCAGCTGTTAAGCCGGGCCATCTGGCTAGTGACATCCTTGAACAACAGTGGACTGCTGCTCTGGGCCTGATCATGACCGCTGCCAGTGCTAACAAGGCCGATGCCACCGCCGGGTTGAACAACTATTTCGGCTATGGCAGAGGTGGACAGGGCAAACCGGCGGCCCACCCGGCTGGAGCAGTGGAACTCGTCCAAGGTGAGGGCGTCATTAGATATCACTGAGCAGGCGGTTGCAACATTCCTGATTGTGAGTAGTTTTTGTGTACTTTGGTAAAAATCAAAGCTTCATTGATATTTATAACAATTTTAAACAAATACTTAATGATTTTTTATATTTGTTAATCACAAAGACGGACTATCGAACAGCTTTGTCGAACTTATATGCCTTAGCTTCAAACCCTATGGCCTATCATACATGCGCAACTTTGGGAATCACCCGGCATTTCTATTGGCAAAACACACATGTAAGTCGCTATTGGCTGAGTGCAGTAACGTGACTACTATTCTGTCCACTAGCGACTTACATGTGTGTGTTGCCCATAGAAATCGCCAGGTGGATCCCAAGGTTAGGCCCAAGTATGCCTATGCTTCAGTTAGCAAACATATCAACCCAATGCAGGCATATAAAATAAAAAACTGAGTTATTTAACGGTAAGCCGACGGTTTTTAACGGTTAAGCATTAAATCAGTGCCATTTGGCATTCTAGGTCAAATGCCAGGATGTCAAATTGAATACTAGGATGACAGCTACAACTATTCTAAAAAGTTCAAAAACAAATAAAATATTAACATCTCTCTCTCTACCTTAACTTTAATACCACTAAGTCTATCTAACCCGACATACACAAGCAACTGCTGTCTAACCCAACCAATCTAGCCAATGTAAATTGCAGTAGATCAATGATAAGTTTCAAAATTAATAACTAAAAAATCTAAATTAAGCCAAAAAGTCAAAATCAATTGCATGGCCAATATATAGTTTCAAATGTTGCACATAAATAATACATGACCTACAAAAGTCACAGAAGTTTATAGACACAATGTTTATAAATTACTTAAATTTGACTATGGGTAAAAGTCTTGAAAATCAAAGAATTCAAGGAAATATAAAATTATATTACATTTTATATCAAGAAAATGAAAACTGGTAAAAAATATGTTAACATAAATATACTTGCATATTTAAAAAATATGTTTTAATATACTTAAAATTGTTGATCACACAGTCTGGCACACATTGCTCAAAGACCTTTGCCTTCTCTAAGGTGAGAGTTGAGTCAGTTCTAAAAATGGAACTGAGTCACATAATCTTATACACAATGGTGCACTAGGGGATTCCTAGTCAATGAATATGGATCTCTCTCACCTTTTTTCTACCAATAAGTCTGTTTTCCCAGCTTTCAGTTATATTTCTGAGTTTCTTTTGTAGTTTCCCATCTCTTGTGTATAATTAAGCTATCTGTAATTGGCCTGACTAAACTAAGATTACAAAGCCTACAAGAGACTAACTGACACTGTCCTCCAAACCATCTATTAGCCTAGCAGGATCTGCTGACTAGATGTCTTTGTGCATTGAAGTGCAAATCTGCATAAAGTTCCAAGTTCATTGACTTATTTCTTTTGTTCTAACAAGCTTACCTCATTGAAGGCTGAGACCTAAAGGAACTAGTAGCAGCACTATCTATGCTAGGCTTCTAATCAGAAAAGGATAGAGAGCCCTACACAAACTATGCTAATGCAGCCTGAGAGAGAAGCATTAAGTACAATACTGGTTGTAGCAATGGGATACTAAAGGCCTATCAAACCTATCCTAAGACAACTAACTATAACTATATAAATAAATGTTAATGTCAGTTACCAAAATAACTTGATGGCTATAAGCAACCTAAATTATATTTAAACCTAGCCTTAATTACAAGTAATATGTGTACAAATTTAAAACTAAATTCATTTATAGACTAGTTATAATAGACATAGGCTATATTACAAATTATGGTTAGGACCTATGGGAAACAGAATTTTTTACCATTTATAAAAAACCCTATTGCCACATTGGAAAATATTTTATAAATAAACAATTATTAGAAAAACTAGCTACTTTGGTAATAGTTTGATAATAGTCACTTTAGTGACATCTATTTTAGTAACAAGTTATTTTAGTACCAATGTGCATAGAACATTTAGTATATATCAATTAAAAGTTTGATTTATTTTTTTAAGTTAGGATAAATATTTATAAATAATGCTTTATCATTGTTGTATCACTCTTTGAAATATCCTGCTTTTGTTATATTTATAAATTTTAAGTCTTGTTAATTTTTGTTACATTTTTCTCCTATACTTATTTTCCAAGTCTTACTATCTATGTTTATATCTATTTGTTATTTTTTTTTGATTTGTTAATTGAGATTTGATATTATTCTACATATAACTCACCTGATAGATATACCTGAGAATTGGTATTTCATTCATGCAACAGGTATATTTATATGAGAATGTTCTACATGTACATGGCCATTAATAGGGTGCTGCCAAATTTGTTAATATCTAATCTATCAACACTATTGACCAATTGGTTATCTGACTATTTGCTTATATTATACACTAATGGATATAGATATTTGTGAAAATTTAAAAAAAATTGTAACTTTCAAAGTTAAACATTTTCTAGTTTTACAAATGGCACATAAGTAGCTATATAGAAAATAATAAGGGCATAAGTTATTAACAGATTACCTAATTTATAAAGCAGATATATACTAGCCCCACACAATGGATGCCAAGTGTAATTGTAAGACAATAAAATATACACAGCATATAAGCTTTAAGACCTTAGCAGACTTTGAATATATATCTATATTATATTTGGATACTTTGTGAGTGATGAGGACAGACTGACATTTGTGTCGGAAAGTTTGGTGATGCAGCAAAGAATTTTTTAAGCTATTTGTTTCCTGGGCAAATGAATTTAATACTTTAATGTTGCAAGGGAAAGGACATGCTATTATGTTTGAGGTTGCCAATGAGATGGGGGTTTCAATGTCTGTAGCACTGCCATATGTCACAAAGATTTACTAGCTTAGCTATCAGACAGTGGATAAAAATTGAGAACTTTTTTCCCCTATATGCAGCAACATTTCGACAATTTCATGAAGATAATGATTTTCCACTTCAGTACCTAGTTCTAGGAAATGACTTTTTAACTGACCTACGCTCTCTTTTGGACACCTTTAAGCCTTTTGTACAGCTCATGGAGCTTTAACTTCCAGTTTTATCACTGGAAGGCTGCAACATGGGGTAAATGCCTAATTTGCTGCATGGAAGCCAGACAGAAGTCCTTGTTGCAAAAACACCTGGCTGACAAAAAACTTTGGTTTAAGGGCACTCGTCTATATGAAGGCTAGCATCATATTTCTAGCTCTACTAATCAGCAAGTAGCAAGCATGCATGGCAGACCTAAAAATCTGCAGACACACACTTGGGAAGAAAGAACTATAGAGAGAGCTATAGAAGAATCTGAACTGTTTGCCATAGCTTTGCTAGAGAGCATTACTTCTTGACTTTAACTTGGAACTTCTCAATGCTCAAAGATTGTAGCAGAATCTATGGACTTTGAAAAACTTCTTTAGAATCTGTCTGGCAGATGTATAGTATGTGAAAATACTGGAGTTGCAAAAAATATTCAAACCTGCTTTGATTTTGAAATATTTATGGTCATTGGTAAACAGGAATTCATGCAATTCTTTAACTAAGTTGTATCACAACTGCGCATTAAAAACACTACTTAGGCAAGTGATTCAGAAATATCTCAGCTCATACCTGGTCTTCATGGAGCTGCTTATCTTAAGTTAAAGGTGATTATTGATATTTACATATACCATTATTTCCATTATCCTGTGTACTACGCAATATATCCTTATTATTTATCAGACTTGTGTAAATTTCAAGGCACATTTGAGTAGCTTTTTGGGGAGAACTAGCCTCTCTTGGCATATCATGCCTATGCTTCAAATCAGACAAAAACTACAAGCCAGTAAGAGGACATGTTCTTCATTCTATAGAAATTGAAGATCAGTTTGATTCTGTGCAACCACTTTTCAATGTGTCAACAGATGCTAGAGACTTTAAGAGCTGTCTGCTCAATGAACAGAAGCTAATGCAACCTTTCTACATGGAACCTGAAGTTTATGAAAAAGTTGGAATAGAGCTCTGTACATTATTAAATATAGCAGTGAACACTGGTGGAAGCAAGGCCCTTGCTCAATCATTCTATGGAGTAATGAGATCGCAGCATATGCGTGGCCAGCAACAAAGCAAGACTCTGCAGCTACAAACAAAAATTGATTGGTTGTTGTCACCAGTTGGCAAAAAGATAGAACAAGCAATTGCAGACATTGCTAAGCAGTATCTAAAGATGGCTGCTACTCCTGTTGCCAAAGACCCCCAAACAATTGAAGGATATATTTAAATGAGAATATCTTCTAGCAAAGTGCAAAAGTGGAAAGACACTAAAAGAGCTTGAATTCAGTTTTTAATCTAACTTCATTGTGTATTGCAGTAATATATACACTCAGCAATATTGAAAAGTTGCCGCTCTATGAGCCAGTGAGAAATTTCTCTTGGACTATTCTCAAATAAAAAGTGCAAGAAAACTGAGGGTAGCTTTAATCCGTCCAACTCTTGTACGCCGCTCCCCCATTTTATTCCTCGAAACTCAAGTCTAAGTTTTGTCACTTGCAAAGATTGAGAGATTACCTGCACTCTCAAAAGTGGCGACCATAGACCAATAGACAGGATCTTCCATGATGGTGACTTTTCAATGTTGCTAAGTATTAGCTACATATAGCCATCTGTAACTAGCTATCTGTAGCTACATGTATGATGATCAACGTAATATATATTTGCTTTTATCTAAGCATTAAAATGAATTAATTGTCCTTTGTTCTGATGAATTGTTAAATGTACTAGTTTTTGTCCAATATTATCTGTTTTCTTAGGTTCGATTCATATTGCCATCAAATAGGGCTAAATTTTGTGACTACCTGATTGGTTCACAATTTTCATCTCTAATTTGTACATTTACACTAGTCAATTGGTTTGATATCTCCTGTGATGGCAGTGGGAATTTTGATGTTACTGAGTATTAGCTAGAGGCCATTGATAAACTTTGTTGGTCACTTTAAACTATATATGCAGTTAGGCATACATGCGCAACTGCTGGCCGACCTGGCCGATCCGGCCACCGTAAATCGTGGCTGACCAGGGGTAAGTCGCAAAATTGAGTCAACCAAAAACAGAAAAACACAAGAACCAAGAAAGGCAAGAGGAAAGCGAAAGAAAGAGCAGTTCAGGGAAAATGGTGAAGCAAAAGAAAAACAATTCGCAAAAGAAGCAAACTAAGTTGTAAAAATAATCAGGTAAGTCGCAAAAAGGATCAGGTAAGTCGCAAAAGAAGCAAACTAAGTCGCAAAAAGGATCAGGTAAGTCGCAACAGGAATCAGGTAAGTCGCAAAAGGATCAGCTAAGTCGCAAAAGGATTAGGTAAGTCGCAAAAGGATTAGGTAAGTCGCAAAAGGGTTAGGTAAGTCGCAAAAGGATTAGGTAAGTCGCAAAAAGGATTAGGTAAGTCGCAAAAAGAATCAGGTAAGTCGCAAAAGGATCAGCTAAGTCGCAAAAGGATTAGGTAAGTCACAAAAGGATTAGGTAAGTCGCAAAAGGGTTAGGTAAGTTGCAAAAAGGATTAGGTAAGTCGCAAAAAGAAGCAACTAAGTCGCAATAAGAGGGAAGTAAGTCACAATCAGAGGCAATCAGGGGGTAGTAGGTGCAAGTGTGGCAAGAGAGCAAAAACAGAATAGAAGCCTTCAACCACAGACAAGATCTTTGAAATCAGAAGCCCGCGTCAACAGTTTCCCATTGATTTCTTAAACTCTGGAGCAGGGGTTGGCAAACTCCGGCTCGCGAAGCCCCTCTATCTGGCCCTCGCCCCTCGGGTTCTTTGAAACTTCCTAACTACGAGTAGCAAGGTTGGTGTCTCTTCAACTCTCATCTCTCTCTTCTTCTCTACCTTGCCTCCCCTCTTCTCTCTCTCCCCCTTTTCCCTCTTCTCTCTCATCTCATTTTTACTCTCCTCTCTTCTCCCCCTTTCTCTCTACCCTTTCTCCTCAATGCCCTCTTCTCTCCTCTTATCTTCAGCAAAAATATGTGCATATTTTCTTACTTCAAAGTAGAGGGAATAGAAGATTAGAGATAAGCAAACAGAGGAGAGGCGAGCGATGCGATGGGAGAAAAGATAGAAGAGGAGAGAAAAGCTGAGGGAGGAAAAAGAGATGAGAGAGAAGAGGAGATGAGAGGAAAGAGGAAAGAAAAGATGATGGATGAGATCAGAAGAGAGGAAAGAGGAGAGAGTAGATGAGAGAAGAGAGGATAAAGAGGAGATGAGAGGAGAGTGAAGAGAGGAGAGATGAGAGAGTAGAAAAGAGAGGAGAGATAAGATGAGAGAGTAGAGTGGAGAGAGACGAGAGGGAAGATAAGATGAGAGAGTAGAGTGGAATGGAGAGAGACGAGAGGAGAGATAAGAATGTAGAGAGGAGACAGAAGAGATAGGAGAGGAGAGGAAAGAGAGGAGAGAGGAGAGGAAAGAGAGGAGAGAGGAGAGGAAAGAGAGAAGGGATAAGGGATGAGAGAGAAAAGAAAAAGAGGATGAGAAGATTGAGGAATGGAGAGAATTTGCAAAGGCCTCAAATCTTAGTTTAACATGCATTACTCCCATCTTTGCCTTTTTCCTAACTGTTAACAAGTTTTTGTTTGAGCATGACTTCAAATTTAGAATCTATGCAAAAATAGTTCCGGGAATTAGAATTCAGTGGTTTAAAAATCTGTGGGTTTTCACAGCTTGTATCTCTACTGGATTCGTATTCTGCATCTGATGAGCCATCTGAATCAGGGCTCTCATCTTCCATGCCAAATCGTCTAGCAAATCGTTCTTGAGCTATAGGTCACACTGTATTCTCTTCACTTACTTCTGGACATTCATGAATCATGACTTTTGTAGTATGCTCACTACACTGTACTGACAATTTACTAATTGCTTCATGCCGCCACTAGATGACATACTGATTAGCTGTTATAAAAACGCGAAATCTGCACGCAGCACTAATTAGCTGGCGAGGCAATTAGCTTTAAATTATGGTCATAGTTACTCCTGCCGTTTACCTAAAGTTTTTGCTTGGCTCTTTCATAGGTAAGTCGCATTTTTTATCGAAAACTAAGTCGCACGGCCAGCGTAATTTCAGAAGTTGCGCATGTATGCAGTTAGGTATATGTATTGACCCAATTTTAATACCATTAGTAGCTTAAAAGTCAAGTACATGCAGTGCTGGGTATTGTATACTTCTATAAAACGTATCAACCTAAAGGGATACTTTGATACCCAAATGATAATCATCGATACTAAATATCAGAGTATTGGACCTATGCCCAACACTGTGTACATTTATATCTATCTTTACGTGATGTACTCATGTAGCCGCTCATGAACATAGCTATTGTGACATTATTATTGTCAGATTGTGACACTATTAATAATCATTAAAAAAGTGTACTTTGTGCATATATTTCAATGTGCTTCTTTCCACACTCTGTTTTTTTCATTACTATATTGTTCATTATGTCTGCATACATACAATTTATTCAGAAAGTCGCATTGCCATGCAGCAAAAATTTTAGGATACGAGGGGCTTTCAAAAAGTTTTGGCAACTGACCTAATATCTCCAAAAGTACATATCATAAAGCGTTGAAACTTTTTTTACAAAATTGCAAACATATATTCTGTTTGTGACACAGACATATATGACTTTTTCCCTCAAATGTGTTATACTTGCGCATGGCCAATGCAAGGTGGTGTTTTACACTCTGCCAAAAAATGGAGCAGTGCAACCAGACCAGTGGCAATTCTACGTTTTTATGCACTCACGACTTGGAGAAAATGTGGTCAAAATCCATGCAAACCTGGTCTAGATAGTTGGGGACCAAGCCCCTTCCTATCACACGGTTGCCAGGTAGATAGAGTCTATCAATGCCGGACTGGCCTCCTTGAATGACGAACCCCAGTCTGGACGACCCAGCACAGCTGTGACTGAAGCCAACATCGCTGCTGTCAGGGCTCTGGTGGACAAGGATCCAAACATTACCGTCACTGTGATTAGCGAGACTGTTGGTATTTCCGATGGCAGTGTGCACACCATCCTGCATAGCCACCTGGGCCTCCTCAAGGTCACCGCCTGCTGGGTGCCCCACCTCCTAACAGAAGAGCAGAAGAGGGAAAGGGTGCAGTGCAGCCAGGAATTCCTGCGCAACTTCAGTCCAGCAGGCAGCCAGAGGCTTTCTGACATTGTTACAGGTGATAAGAAATGGTTTTTTATTTTTAAGTGCCCCAGAAGATGCAGAACAAGGCCTGGGTGGGCTCTGGAAATGCGAGGCCAACTGTCCTACAGTCTAGCTTTTGGTCTCAGAAAGAGATGTTTGTTATCTTCATTAGCACATCTGGACCTGTGGCTGTCATCATGGTGCCTAATGGACAGAATGTGAACACCAGCTTCTACTCTGGTATGGTTCTGCCACAAGTCATGGTGTCACTTCATGCAACTCAGCCCTCACGGCTTCAAGCTGGGCGAGTTCACCTGCACCATGACAATGTGTCTAGTCACATAGTGGCCCTGATGACAAACTTTCTGGCAGCCAACAATATCAAGACTATCCGCCACCTACCTTACAGTCCTGGCTTGGCTCCTTGCGACTTCTGGGTGTTCGCCAAGCTAACTGAATGGCTGGCAGGATGGAATTTTCACCAATACCAGGACCTAGCTAAGTGCATCAATTCAGAGCTGAAGGCCATACCTGCTTCTGAGTACCATGGCGCATTTGAAGCATGGATTTGATGGCACCAAAAGTGCATTGAGAGAGGGGGAGACTACATTGAAGGATTATAACATGCTCAGTTGTTCTTTGCAGTTACTGATTTTTAATAGTTGACCAGTTGCCAAAACTTTTTGGGTGCCCCTCGTAAATATATTACACTTCTCTTGAATGTTGGTATCGTATGACTGCATTTGAGTTGATTACATGTATGCCCTGCTCTGACCACGGATGACAAATTAAAATTTAAGAGACTTATTTTTGAGTGGCTGACTGTCTACAGCCGCTCATATAAATTTCATCTATTGCACTGAGAAATGCAGCGTAATTTCATTTGAAATCTAAAAAAGCTTGTGCATATGCACCTGTATACCAACTGCCTGGCCTAGTCCTAGCAAAACCTTTTAAACTTGGTGGCCCTAGATGGAATAAAGCATGCTTCATGTCACACTTTTTGAAGCATCTAGCTAATACTTAACGTACTCTCTTATCATATCACATTTAAATAGAAGAAAATGCATTCTTTTGTGTGTGTGTTGCCTTATTATAATAAAACAAAATTATTGCATTTTAAAGCAGTCACAGACTAGGCCTACTGCCTACAGAGTAAAGAAAATGATTAAAAACTCTTAGTATTTAAGAACATTTTGTATGGAAAAGCCTATAAAAAGTTGAGCATGAAATTTCAGTTCCACAAAACTTGCATCTTGTATCAATTTTGTGCGCAGCTTTCTATTCCGAAATTGCCTTGCAAAAATTCTATCCTAGACTATGCAGGGACATAGCCAAGAGGGAAAGGGTCATAGGGGTCATGTCATGACCCCCTAGCCGGCAGATCCAAGCCAAATTTTCAGACCCCCTCCCCCATTGCAGAGGCCTAGCATAGCACCCTCTGCCCTTAGTTGCCACTGTGAGCCTATGACTGACTATGACCCCCTTCCTAGAAGGAAATCCAAGCTATGCCACTGGAACTATGGTATATATATATATATATTTTTTTTTAATATTTATATTTATATATATCTGCATAGATCTAAAATTGGACCAAATAAAGTTTATAAAAATAAATAGAATCAAGGCTAAAATGAATTAGTAGGGAGTCAAGACCTATTAATAACATATGCAACTTGCAACTAATTAAGAAGTTGGCATACAAGCATTACTTTTTTAACTTTTATTCTGATATACACCTGCCATAATACTAATACTATGATCTAGACTATAAATATAGTAGTAATACATATAGGCCTATACAAATTTGCATAGCCCATAGGTTTACACTTTCAATCATCTTTAAAAGTAAAAAATAAATTAAAACTTTAAATAATAGACATAAAATGCACCATACACATTTGGCACTAAAGTAAACTGTCACCAAAATGGATGCCACCAAAAAAACTATTATTCATTACAAGGCTTTCTTGTAGGTGATGTTGTCTAAGACTAAGCCTTATTGAAAATTGTCATAGTATAAGTAAGTAAGCATTCTGCCACTGGTATAAATAAATTAGTTGCAACACTATTTACATTAATTTAATTTACCCGTTATCAGCCATAAAAATCCTTGGAAGCTTGGTGGCGTTGATAAATGCTATAGATAGTCAGATGATAGATAATATTGATAGGTAAAACGAAATCTAGTAGGCCTAGTCTAGTACTACTACAAGGGATTAGGTTGCTGAACTGAATTCAACTTAAACTTGCAGCTACTGCAAAGCTAAGTTAATTGTAATTTATTTCCAGTTTGATTAGCTTTTTTAACAGCACCTCTTTCTTTAATTTGGGATTTTTATTGTTGTTGCAATTTCTGATTTTGTTATAAAAAAATAGTGATTATACGGAAATTCATCTGTTCGCAGACTTTTTAGAAAATTAAAAAACTAACAAACGTACAGAGTAAGAACAATACTAAAGCACCTCTTTGTCATTAACTATTATTATTAATTCTTTAAACATAGAACACATTGTTTTTTATAGTTTTATAATAGAAAATTACTTACTGTGAATGTTGACAGTGTCACTATTAAGTGTTGAAACTTTCGTTGTTTTTTAAGCTCGACGAACAAATTCGATATTGATTGATTGATTGATTCTATAATTTCTATCTGAAAATAGACGCTTCAAATTTAGGTTTAGCTTAGCTTGATATGCCAAAGTTAAGAGTTTTATGCAAGTAGTTTTGGTTCTTTAGTTATGTAGAAGAGAAGATAATATATCTTCTCTTGCATTATATTTGCTATCCGTCTGTTTCTGCTTACTTGACATAGTTTAATAAATTTTCCCCATGGAATGCTGATGTTGTTTAAGATTCAAAATGTCAAAGAATTACGATTACCTTTTTAAAATTGTGATGATTGGAGACAGTGCTGTAGGAAAAACCAGTGTTTTGACTAGATTTGCCAATAACAATTTCAGTCAGTCCTTCATTGCTACAATAGGTAAGAGTACTTACCTAGCTTAGTTTGTCATTTATTTTTTTAATAAAAAATGGTTCAGCCTTTTTATACTTTCAAACAGCTAGTTTCTGAGTTTTAATTGACAAAAATTAATGAATCTATACAGAATATTTTTGACTTGATAATTTTAGACCTTCATAAAGACATAATATCTATTCTTATAACTATCTATATGCAATAGAACAATCATGGAAACAGCCCTTCTAAAATACAGGCTAGTATCTCCCTGCCCTCTGTTAAGTATGAGCTCAAGGATTTGCTCCCTCACTAAATTTCTAATTTTTGAACTTGCAGATCTTAGGTATTATATGGTATAATCATTATTTTATAATTTATGACTAAATTTTGATTAGCCAATAAGTCTCTTTTGCATTTTTTTTCAATTTTAGGGATTGACTTTACAATGCGCACCATTGAGCTCGATGGCAAGAAAGTGAAACTTCAAGTTTGGTAAGTTCTAATCTTTATGTTTCTTTGTTTATTTATCTAACTTTATTGTTTCATTGAAGTTTCATTACAAACTTTAAGTTTGTTAAAACAAAACTCGCAGGATAAATGAGTTTAAACGAGTACAGGATATAGGCAGATCAAAACTTTTAATTGTAGGTTCTTCATTCTGAGATAGCCTTTAATAGTATAATCTCCACCTGTACCACAGGGACACAGCTGGTCAGGAGCGATTTCGAACTATTACCACCGCTTATTATCGTGGAGCAATGGGCATCGTCCTGGTCTATGACGTCACTGACGCCGAATCATTTGACAACATTAGCACGTGGATTAGCAACATTGATCAGCATGCTAGTAGCGATGTAGAAAAACTGTTGCTAGCAAATAAATGTGACTTGGTCGATGAGCGAGCTGTCTCAGTGGAGCGCGGGGAGAAAGTACATTTTCACTTTCTATTTAGATAATAGGTGCCATCTTCTACAACTACTTTTACTACTACTACTAGTACTACTACTACTGCTGCTACTACTACTACTACTACTACTACTACTACTACTACTACTACTACTACTACTACTACTACTACTACTACTACTACTACTACTACTACAAATACTACTACTACTACTACTACAAATACTACTACTACTACTACTACTACTACTACTACTACTACTACTACTACTACTACTACTACTACAAATACTACTACTACTACTACTACTACAAATACTACTACTACTACTACTACTACTACTACAAATACTACTACTACTACTACTACTACTACTACTACTACTACAAATACTACTACTACTACAAATACTACTACTACTACTACTACTACTACTACTACTACTACTACTACTACTACTACAAATACTACTACTGCTACCCCCAACTCCCCGCAGTTCGCCGCGGACAATCAAATGCGATTCTGCGAGTGCAGTGCCAAGACCGGCCAGGGCGTCCAGGAGGCTTTCACGCAGATCGCTCGCGACATCAAAGCAAAGCTCGACAGACGAAACGACGAATCCGCTGGCGCGAGCGGAGTCGCCGCCGGGGCCGGTCGAGGCGGTGGCAATTCCTCGAAACGACGATTCTTGATCGGCCGATTGCGGCGTCCTGGAGGTGGCGGTGGCAACGGCGGCGGCCACAAAATCAAGTGCAGCCTGTTGTAGAGGCGCTTTAATTTTGCTGTCCTTTTGTCGAATTTAATTGACCTTCATTTTGCGCCAACAAACGCTACTTATACTGCTAAAAGTAGCAAAACTCAGAAATGCGCACAGCATGACAAAAAATAAAAAGCTAGAATAAAATTTTAGGACATCATTCCTAGAATCTGATGTTTCTTGCAAGCTGCTTCTATTGATCGAGCACTTTCAATGACAGTTTTTTTACTGTATCTCCTGTCTGCATCAGCCTTTTTTCACGGCTGGAGACTGCAGGCATTTCTTTACACAAATTTGTGTGTGTTGATATTTAACTTTTTGTACTGTGATTTTTTCAAGACTGTAAACTAACTTCTCTAGTCACTGTAAACATTTTCACTGCACCGCTTATTTACCAGCACTTATGAGCTGACCTCGTAGCAGCAGCTTTGTTAGAAATCTGAATAAATAATTTGATACAGACCTCTGTGTGCTGAGCCAGTATTCACTACTGGCACTACTCTATACATTGAAAAGTTTGAAGCGTTTGCATTTGATGCAGCTGTTTGTATTGCATTTGATTCGATTCGTATTTGAGTTTGACCTTTGGCCCACTACAGGCAGAGCGGCTCAGCGGTGGACGGGTTGTCTTGGCGGTTCGCACACACGAGGACCAACCCCCAAGGCACAGGGAGCGTACATGTCTGACGATCAGAAAGTCAGGGCCGCTGTACACCCAGTATGAGCGAGTGTACGAGTGCTGTGCCTGCGTACAGTATTGGCGCGATTGTATGTGCTCACAAAAGCTCTCCTGCGACCATCTTTGACCCACGCGTCTTTCTGACTCATCTTGCCGTGTTAGTGAAGACAGTTAAAAAAAAGTATGCGCACAACTGAATCCAATGCACTAGCAGACTTACACGACAGGGCAGTTGCTATGGAAACGCCAACTCTTACAGTGTATCTTGCTGGTTACTTTATTGCTTAAATCAAATTCTAAAATGACACGAATTGAATTGGAAAGCAAGCGCAGAAGACAGGTAGCGGTTATGCAGGACTGACAGGTAACAAGCATTGGTGAATATAATTTGTACAGGAGCATAATGTTAAAAAAACGCTTATTAATTCATCCCACGCATTTAGTATGAAAATCTGATTTATGACACCATTTATCCATTGGTTGGTTTTTCAGGAAAGGTTTATGAAACACGGCAGCAATGAAAGGAGAGCTGGGCTGGTAGACTGACAGACAGACAAACAAGCAAGTTTTTGTCATGATTTCGATAATTTTCCCGTTGAATAGGGTAAACTCGTAATACTACTTATTAACGTGTATGATAGTAGTATCAAACGCATTGTTACAGTTCTGGTTTCAACATGCAAAAATAGCATTTTCTAATCGGTTTTGACAGCTGCTTAAATCCGTTATTGAACTAGAACAAAAATGGACAAAGAAGGTCACTGCAACTGATTACACGGAGATATACATGTTCTTCTGGGACATGAACAGCTTCAGCAATCGCAGGAATCGATAGTTTATTAAAAAAAGATAATTGGCAAGATAAAAAACTGGTTATAATAATTGCATTGATATATGTAGATGATAAATATAGACTGCAGTTTTGCTGGAGGTAGCTTATGACAACAATAAACTCAGGTAGTTACTAAACTTTGTTCCTAATCGCTCTCAAGTATGCGTTGAAAATGTAATTAGAAATCATTTTGAATAGCTTCTTGTAAGGGCAGTGTTTTTAATTGGCAGGTGTTTTTGTAACTGCCTAAATTGAAATTTACTCAAGCGTCTTCTGAAATCTCTGCTTTCAGCGTCATTAAAATTTCTAATACTTGGTTGATTTGACTCGCTTTCCACGGATGTCTCCCGCTTTTTCAGCAGAAACAAATCTCAACAAATTTGAAATAAATTTTCAAGTCCAGAAGGGGAAATATATTAGTGAATTTTATCTTGCAAAGTGCAGAGCCCTTCTGCTTCATGAATCTACTCCGAGAATTGCCGTTTTCTTAGGAGTAGAACGCATTTGCCGCGTTTGAGGATTTGGGTTTTTTAGAGAGCAAAGAAAAGTGGAACGCTTGTCCTCAACTTGAGTCTCTCCCACCCCCCCCCCCCGGGATTGGCACCACTCAGTCTCGGGCGGCACTCTGTGATGAAGATAAAGCTGAGCTGCCCAGCCGCTGCCGCGCCGCCGCCTTCATGGCGACAGTGAAGGGGAAGACGCTTAGAGATGCGGGCGGGAGGCTGGGGGAGGCCGACTCAGCTCTGGTCTCCTTTTGTACCGGCTAATCATCTAGAGAAATTCCGCAATACATTTCTTGTCAGCTCTCTAGGTTCATCCGCATATGCATTTTTTTCGCTAAATCCCCTCGACTCAGTTTATCGCTCGCCGCAGCAAGAGAATTAGCTGGCTAAGTGGGAAAATCAGAAATTGCTTAATAACAGCAGAGAGATCAGGGGTTCGACACCGGCCTTAACATAACACTCGCGCTTACTTCAACTACAAAGGCAGATTAGCGGTTTGTCTGTCTGCCCTACCTGTCTCTGTCTGTCCAATAGGCTGCACCAGCCTGCTCAGCATTGATTGACAGGTGAATTAGGGGGGGGGGGATGAGCCGCGGCGGCGCTCAGATATGCATTGGCTGGAAGTCGCCAGTCTGTCTGTCTGGCGGAGGCGGCATTGGCAACACTCTGGGGCGAGGGGGAGAGAGGGGGAGAAGGCGGAACGAGGCGGGGCTGAGAGAACGATTGAGAGTCCCAAAACTTTTCTCCCAACAAGCCTACATCCCCTTCCCCCCTTAAACCCTAGCAGCCCAAATCCAGTCCATCTCTCTCAGGTCTGTAAATTTCGTCTATTATTTGCATTCACAGAGGCGGCTCGGCCGGCGGCAGTTGGCGGCCCAGCAGCAGCCTGGATGGCGGGATTTTGTCAGGTTGTGAGCAGCGGCTCAGGCACAGGTGCAGCCGGGTTCTGCAATGAGAGAAACACAGAGAGGGAGTAGATGTCATTGCGTATTTTAAAGGCAAAGCTCCAAGCCTAAGATAGAATTAATTTGCCAAAATTTGCGCTGGACACGACAAGACAGACACGCTAGCTGTCAAGTTGCATTAGATTCTAATTAGATTCTTATTACTGGAGTTGATGGCTCTGAATAAGGCGCTGTTGCATTCAAGGAACATGAGCATTGTTTCTGCGTTGCTAACTTTAAGATTGAACGTGACTGTTTTTTTAATTGATGCGCTTTTGCACACATAGTTACAGATTGTTTGTTTGAATATGCGATTTTGTTTCTATTGATTTTTTTCAAATTCGTGCACACTCGTCGTTCATTGAAGGTTCCGACCATAGACAATTGATACTGAATTTCCAAAGTTATTTGAATAGAGGATTTTGTTTTTATTAAATTTCCACAAGCTTTTTTTGGTGCAAAGTATGTGAATTAGGAAATTGCCTTTGTTTGAATGACATGGCAGTTTGTTTCTTGGAAAGTGACTTTGTTTGAATTAAACTCATTTGAGTTATTTCAATCGAATTTCTGATATAGTTTGGATTAAATTCGACTTTGTTCAAAATTGGAGGTAAAATGGTGCATTTGTCTGTGGTAAAACCCCTTTCAGTCACTTGTTCACCCCCGGAATAATGTACTCACATGATGATGATGATGATGCCCATAGGCTAAGCCGCCTTCGCTGCCGGGATGCTGGGGCAGGTCAGAGCCCGGCTTCCACATGGAGTTGCGAACGACAGACACCGGGATTGAGGACTGGCTTCTGCGGGAATCGTAATTCGGAAAATATTTCTTTGCTAAAGCCTCTGTTAAGTATCTCCAAGGTTACCGAAATTTATCTAACGCTTGAGTCTGTTTAAGAACGTAGAAAGCAGCAATAATGTTTGCTAATTATTTTTCAATTCAAATTTTCAATTTCGCAAGAAATCTAAAATTCGAACTTTTTCTAAGAAACAAAGTTCTTATTTTCCGAAAGTTTTCCTCACCTGCCGTAGCCGTCCACGGAAGTGGCGTCAGAGGCGTAGCCGCGATATGCCGGATCGCCGCAGCCTCCGCTGATGTAGGCGGACGTCAGCGGCGGCGCATGCGAGGAATGCGTGGGCGGCGGGGGCGGATGCTGCGGCGGAGGCGGCGGAGGCAGCAGCGGAGGCGGCGGTGGACTGGCAACCGGAAGGGAGGCGTCGAACTTGGCGGCCCGCAGCAGGTCGCCCATGTGCGCCGGGTGCTGGTAGGGGGAGAGGTCGGCGAAGGGGCCGGACAGATCGGCGGGAGGAGCCGGAGACAGCTGAGGATGCTGCTGCTGGTGATGATGATGATGCTGATGATGCTGGTGATGCTGATGGTGCAGCTGGTGCTGATGATTCTGCTGAGGCTGATAAGTCTGAAAGGCGATTGGCTGGTAGGCGGAGCAGTCGACCCCCGCGTAACCATAGTAACCGGACGGATGGCCCGGGGCCGAGGAGCCGGACTGGAACCCCTGCCGGTAGGCGTCGGGACCGGCGTGCTCCGAGGAGAAGTGCAGCGCGGTGGCGGCCAGGTAGGGGCTGGGATTGGCGCAGAAGAAGCCGGAGTGGCCCTGGAACGGCGCCAGAGTGGCGAATGGCGAATAGGAGCTGTAGCCCATGTCCCTGTAGGGCGCCTTGCGCTTCCTGCTGGCCTGCAGGTAGTCCTTCAGCTGGCCGCCGCCGCCGCCGCCGCCGCCACCACCGCCGCCGCCAGCTCCGGCGACGCTACCGGCAGAGCCGCTGGTAACCGCCGCTGTCGCTGCTGCCGCCGCCGCAGCTCTCTTGGCTGCTCCGCCACGCTTGCCGCCGCCGCCGCCGCCGCCGCCGCCGCCGCTGCCACCGCCGCCGAGGCCGCCGGCCGGACATTCCTGGCCGAATCCTTCGATTTCGTCGCTTAGAGCCGTTTCCGGTTCGAGTAGCGGAAATGGCAGCTTGTACTCCGAGTTGCGCTTGGCCATGAGCTCGGCGCCCTCCTCTTCGCTGGAATTCATGGTTGAGTATTTTTTTAATTGGGAAAGCTGTTTTATCTTCAAGCTGTGTGTAAGGAAATGTACACTAGGCCTGCTACCCTGGGATTGGGGGGTGGCAATGTACACAAGGCCTGCTACCCTGGGATTGGGGGGTGGCAATGTACACAAGGCCTGCTACCCTGGGATTGGGGGGTGGCAATGTACACAAGGCCTGCAAGCCTGGGATTGTGGGGGAGGGGTGGCAATGTACACTAGGCCTGCTACCCTGGGATTGGGGGGGTGGCAATGTACACTAGGCCTGCTACCCTGGGATTGGGGGGTGACAATGTACACTAGGCCTGCTACCCTGAGATTGGAGGAGGGGTGGCAATGTACACTAGGCCTGCTAGCCTGGGATCGGGGAGAGGTGGCAATGTACACTAGGTCTTCTAGTCTGGGATTGGGGGAAGGGGTGGCAATGTACATTAGGTCTTCTAGTCTGGGATTGGGGGAGGGTGGCAATGTACACTATGCCTTCTAGCCTGGGATTGGGGGTGGCACTGTACATTAGCTCCCTTACTCACCTGAGCTGCCTGTGAGTACAGATAATGCACTCCTGTTTGCCGCCTTTGAGCACAATTTTCAAGCTCGACTGCAGCCAAATCCATTTGCCCGACTTGCTCAGCCAACGGCAGACAAGCAGGCCGAGAGAGTGCCTCTTTAGTACTGGACAGAATGTTGAATGGTTTATTGTTATTAAATAAGAATGTACACATACTGTAGATTATTCGTTAAAAAATATGTCAGTCACAAAACTCACGCAGCTCGTGGCCTCTGGCCGCATAAGCCAGGTCGCTGGGATGCAGGATGTGGTAGAATCTCAGTTCGTTCATCTCCTTTTCTGAGTAGCCCAGGATCACTTTGGCTCTGAATAATAATGTTGAAAATGTTTAACTAGGTTTAGAATTTATTTTAACAAAATATCGCTTTCAATTATTTAACCGAGTAAGCTGCTGGTAACGCTAGGAAGAGGTTCCCAGGCCATCATCATCGGTGCATGAATTGCTAAGCGTTCTGCTCCCTGCTCCTCCTCCCAGTTAGAACTCCATCCGGAGAGATCCTTGCTCCCACTCCCCGCCCCCACTTCACTCCCATTACAGACGACCTCCCGCGGCGACCCCAATGTTCCGTAACTGCCCCGGCTCCGAAGCACGCAAGATGCTCACAGGCTCGTCCGTGAATGGCTATTCAGGTTTTGTATGATGAGGTTTTTTGTGCTGTGTTGTGTTGCAATTATTGTATGCCCCAGCATGAGACTTGATGACAAATGAGAGCAAAGTTTGCAAACATTTGGGGAACACGGGAGCGCGTTAGCGCAGCGGGTGGGGGGACGGCAGTTGAAGAAATTTTCGTTAAAAATTGTCGTAGCCATTTTCCCACCTCTCGTCAGCGTCGACAGGGTTTTGGTTGCCGCGGCCCTCATCACGGCATCCCCCCCCCCCTCCCTAGCGAGAGGATGGAGACAAAAGCTCAGCGCTCTGTTATGGTTTTGCAGGTGTTTTGTAGCGCCAAGCAATTAGCTCACCGCGAGGGCGAGGGAGGGGGGCGGTTGACTCGAGGGGTTTTAGCGAGAGCTCGCAACAAAATCCTAGCAATAATTTTTCCCACTGTGCGACACGCAGCCTCATCATCATGGTCGTCAGCTGCTCCCCGCGCCGAAATTGGATTCGACAAAGTTTGACGATTCACAAATCTACCTATCTATCTATCTATCTATCTATCTATCTATCTATCTATCTATCTATCTATCTATCTATCTATCTATCTATCTATCTATCTATCTATCTATCTATCTATCTATCTATCTATCTATCTATCTATCTATCTATCTATCTATCTATCTATCTATCTATCTATCTATCTATCTATCTATCTATCTATCTATCTATCTATCTATCTATCTATCTATCTATCTATCTATCTATCTATATTAAATGAGAGTCCACAATCAGAGCCGGTAGCTCACCGCACATCCATGCTGACAATGTTCATATTCAGCCGGTGCTTGGACTTAAACGTGAGATCCTTCTGCGCCGCGTCCAGGCTGGGGATGGGGCCGAACGGGCTGCACACGGCGAAGAGGGCAACCTGAGCGTTCGGCGACTTTTTCGGCTGACCCTGCAGCTTCTGAATTCGACCGCTGATCTCCAGAGTCTGGGCAAATTTTATTGGGATAAAAAATTTTATTTAGCGAGATTTTATCAAGTTCAGGAAACAACAGACAGAACAGTTTTTTTCATTAAGAAAATTGTCAGGGTCCTAACCTAACAAAAAAGAGCAACATTAATAGTCTTATTGTTTTGGGGAAACATTTTTTCTTGCTGTGCTGTCTATCGGCGCTTTTAGAGCAGAAT
The DNA here is from genome assembly GCA_002269645.1 of Macrostomum lignano. Classification (NCBI taxonomy): domain Eukaryota; kingdom Metazoa; phylum Platyhelminthes; family Macrostomidae; genus Macrostomum; species Macrostomum lignano. The sequence goes on from NIVC01002429.1 coordinate 53,678, forward strand.
TTTTTAAAGAAAAAAGACAAACAAATTGGGGAAACTGTTGGAGATAAAAAAGTTTCTGGCAGAAGTTCCACGCTGTTTTGATTAATAGACAATTGCGGAACTGCCTTGCTGGCGAAACAGTCGTGAATCAGCCATTCCAATATGCATGGATTTGCTTTTTGTGTGCCAGAACAGTTTGCTATTCCGTTTTTTAAAGAGAATTTTTATAGCGGGGGCAAAGTCTTCCTGAACTGCAGTAGTTAGAACTGTCTATGGTAGATTCTACTAAAACCGCCAGAGTAGTTAGAAATGTCTATGGTAGATTCTCCTAAAACTGTCAGAGTAGTTAGAACTGTCTATGGTAGATTCTACTAAAACCGCCAGAGTAGTTAGAAATGTCTATGGTAGATTCTCCTAAAACTGCCAGAGTAGTTAGAACTGTCTATGGTAGATTCTACTAAAACTGCCAGAGTAGTTAGAACTGTCTATGGTAGATTCTCCCAAAACTGCAAGAGTAGTTAGAAATGTCTATGGTAGATTCTACTAAAACTGCCAGAGTAGTTAGAACTGTCTATGGTGGATTCTCCTAAAACTGCCAGAGTAGTTAGAACTGTCTATGGTAGATTCTACTAAAACTGTCAGAGTAGTTAGAACTGTCTATGGTAGATTCTCCTAAAACTGCCAGAGTAGTTAGAACTGTCTATGGTAGATTCTACTAAAACTGCCAGAGTAGTTAGAACTGTCTATGGTAGATTCTCCTAAAACTGCCAGAGTAGTTAGAACTGTCTATGGTAGATTCTCCTAAAACTGCCAGAGTAGTTAGAACTGTCTATGGTAGATTCTACTAAAACTGTCAGAGTAGTTAGAACTGTCTATGGTAGATTCTCCTAAAACTGCCAGAGTAGTTAGAACTGTCTATGGTAGATTCTACTAAAACTGCCAGAGTAGTTAGAACTGTCTATGGTGGATTCTCCTAAAACTGCCAGAGTAGTTAGAACTGTCTATGGTGGATTCTCCTAAAACTGCCAGAGTAGTTAGAACTGTCTATGGTAGATTCTACTAAAACTGCCAGAGTAGTTAGAACTGTCTATGGTAGATTCTACTAAAACCGCCAGAGTAGTTAGAAATGTCTATGGTAGATTCTCCTAAAACTGTCAGAGTAGTTAGAACTGTCTATGGTAGATTCTACTAAAACCGCCAGAGTAGTTAGAAATGTCTATGGTAGATTCTCCTAAAACTGTCAGAGTAGTTAGAACTGTCTATGGTAGATTCTCCTAAAACTGCCAGAGTAGTTAGAAATGTCTATGGTAGATTCTCCTAAAACTGTCAGAGTAGTTAGAACTGTCTATGGTAGATTCTCCCAAAACTTCCAGAGTAGTTAGACCTGTCTATGGTAGATTCTCCTAAAACTGCCAGAGTAGTTAGAACTGTCTATGGTAGATTCTACTAAAACTGTCAGAGTAGTTAGAACTGTCTATGGTAGATTCTACTAAAACTGCCAGAGTAGTTAGAACTGTCTATGGTAGATTCTACTAAAACTGCCAGAGTAGTTAGAACTGTCTATGGTAGATTCTACTAAAACTGCCAGAGTAGTTAGAAATGTCTATGGTAGATTCTACTAAAACTGCCAGAGTAGTTAGAACTGTCTATGGTAGATTCGCATCACAAACAGACACTGGCGGATTATGGCTTGTCAGATAAATCCAGCAAGCGCTGATCAAAAATGTCCAGCCCCAGACTCACAATGAACCCGGAAGTATTATCCAATAAGCACCGAAACCTGACGGTAAAACTTCTCTGCAGATTGGCGCTGCTGTTCGAGTCTGGAAATTCACGGAGTTGCAAAATATTTTAGTTATCAAATTTCAGGAAGGACTCGTAATGGTTCGAGATCCTATCTTGAAAGCGGGCAAAGAGCGGAAGGCGGGAAACTTCCGTTTTTTTCCCCAGCAATTTTCGTTCCCGTTCGGAGAGATCGCCATGTAGGAGGGGGTTACGCGGGCGGTTGGGAACATGGATTTTAAGCCCTCAAAAAGTTTGAGAGAGAGAGAGAGAGAGAGAGAGAGAGAGAGAAGACGTTTTGAGTTTCCCGGCTTTGCGTGCGGCCCCACTGCTTCTGTTGGGGGGGGGGTTGAGTTTCCTGTAAAATTATCGTAGCCAGGAGCGGGTACAGTATTAATAAGCATAAGACCTCAGCCGTTTATATGCTTGGCGTCAAGGCGACCTGCGTGCGGTAACCGAATTTGACATCCTGACAAAATTGTCGGCAAATCTGTGCGTAAATATATTCTCCAAGCAGATGCTCAAGCTATCAATATTGTCCACATAAAAACAAGAAGTTATTTTTCATGTCCTTCTGTCACGATGATTTTTTATGTAAAATATTGTGAAGGCGTGGCGGCTTGGGTCTGACCAAGATTCCAGCCCTGCTGTTTTATAGCCATGTTTCACAATTTTAATGCTTTTTTCATGCCTTTCCTTGCTTCGGTTGGTAATGCTAATTGATCTGACTGCTAATTTTAAACCTACCGAAACTACCATTCTAACAAAATTACCATTCTACTAAAACTACCATTCTAGCAAAACTACCATTCTAGCAATCCTACCATTCTACCAAAACTACCATTCTATCAAAACTACCATTCTACTAAAACTACCATTCTAGCAATCCTACCATTCTACCAAAACTACCATTCTATCAAAACTACCATTCTACTAAAACTACCATTCTAGCAATCCTACCATTCTACCAAAACTACCATTCTACCAAAACTACCAATTCTACCAAAACTATCATTCTACCAAAACTACCAATTCTACCAAAGCTACCAATTCTACCAAAGCTACCAATTCTAGCAAAATTACCATTCTACCAAAACTACCATTCTACAAAACTACCATTCTAGCAAAACTACCAATTTTAGCAAAACTACCATTCTACCAAAACTACCATTCTACCAAAACTACCATTCTACCAAAGCTACCAATTCTAGCAAAATTACCATTCTACCAAAACTACCATTCTACAAAACTACCATTCTAGCAAAACTACCAATTTTAGCAAAACTACCATTCTACCAAAACTACCATTCTACCAAAACTACCATTCTACCAAAATTACCATTCTACTAAAACGACCATTCTAGCAAAACTACCATTCTAGCAAAACTACCATTCTAACAAAATTACCATTCTACTAAAACTACCATTCTAGCAAAACTAGGAGGGTTTGGTAATGCTAATTGATCTGACTGCTAATTTTAAACCTACCGAAACTACCATTCTACCAAATCTACCATTCTAACAAAATTACCATTCTACTAAAACTACCACTCTACCAAATCTACCATTCTAACAAAACTACCATTCTACCAAAACTACCATTCTAACAAAATTACCATTCTACTAAAACTACCATTCTACCAAAACTACCATTCTACCAAATCTACCATTCTAACAAAACTACCATTCTACCAAAACTACCATTCTACCAAAACTACCATTCTACCAAAACTACCATTCTACTAAAACTACCATTCTACCAAAACTACCATTCTACCAAAACTACCATTCTACCAAAACTACCATTCTACCAAAACTACCATTCTACCAAAACTACCATTCTACCAAAACTACCATTCTACCAGCGCTCACCAACTGCCGCAGCCTGCAGAGCGGCCAGTGGGTCTGCGCTGCCATCCCCGGGCAGGCGGCTCTGCCAGTCCAGCTGCCGCTTGAAGTCCTCGCGGTCCTCAGAGTGGATGAGCTCCAGCACGCTCTGGTGAATGATGTCCGACTGCAAAAATTTCAATTCATTTTTATAAATCATAAAATCTAGTTTTTTTCAAGATCAGTTATTCAACAAGCATAATTAATAAAGAGCCAGCAAAACATCTGTTCTCTTCTAGAAGTTGGAGAAAGAAGAGGCAAAAAAACACAAGGCACGCCGCGTCTTTGTTTCTAACTGAAAAAGGAACCGCCTGGAAATCTCAACACTACCTCTTAGGATTTGAGCACAGTCTGATAACAGGCTGAGTTTGGCTGTTAGGCACTCTCAGACACGAGAGCGAAAGGAAGGCACGAGAGCGATCAAGGGGATTGATTAGAATCCCGATTGGGATCTCGGGATTCGGAGGGAACCGAATACAGAGGGCGATGATGCAATGTGTCGAACAGATTGCACATTTTGCTTTCTACATTCCAAGTTGGCGACCAGATTGGGATCTGGGCAGGTTGAGTAGGAGGGGAGGGTCTGAAAGGAGTTGATCAGAAACAGTCGGAACTCAAGGACCCTTCGGTGCGAAATTATGATAAAGAAAGAAGCAGACTGTCAAGGCAGGCCAGCTGACAACAGGCCAGGCGGATGCTGCGGACTCACCTGGTGAAATCCCAAGTAGAATTCCACGGTTTTTGATGCGTAGAAAACTTCGCCTTCGCAGGTAATGATGAAGATGAAGCCGCCCAGACTCTGCAGCAGGGCGTCGGACTCCGTGAACACCTGGTCGAACGGGTAGCCGTGAAAATGCGAGTGAAGCCGTTGGGTCTCCAGCACCAGCTTCTCGCTGAATAGGCCTGCGGTACGGGTACGGGGGTTAAGGACAGGTGCCAACTGGCGGACACAAATGATCTACTGACAGACACAGATGATCTACTGATAGACACAAATTATCTACTGACAGACACAAATGATCTACTGACAGACACAAATGATCTACTGACAGACACAAATGATCTAGTGAGAGACACACATGATCTACTGACAGACACAAATAATCTACTGACAGACACAAATAATCTACTGACAGACACAAATAATCTACTGACAGACACAAATAATCTACTGACAGACACAAATGATCTACTGACCGACACAAATGATTTAATGACAGACACAGATGATTTAATGACAGACACAGATGATTTAATGACAGGCACAGATGATTTAATGACAGGCACAGATGATTTAATGACAGGCACAGATGATTTAATGACAGGCACAGATGATTTAATGTCAGACACAGATGATTTAATGACAGACACAGATGATTAAATGACAGACACAGATGATTTAATGACAGACACAGATGATTAAATGACAGACACAGATGATTTAATGACAGACACAGATGATTTAATGACAGGCACAGATGATTTAATGACAGGCACGGATGATTTAATGACAGACTAATATCGATAAAACCGATAAAAGATTAAAATACGCAAGCAGAATTCATTGCAAAAATGAAACTCAAGTTGGCATAAATAATTCAAATTGTCATCAGCTCAACTCACTGTTCTCAATCATACAATACACTAGCATAAATATCTTCTTAAAGCTTTCCAATCCACTATAGCAGACAGGCGCAGGTTTCGGGCAACGGAGTGAGGGGGGGGCAGAGTCAGGGCCCCGATTCTGAATGCGATTTTTAATTAAATTAGCTCAGAGCCCCCGCACAATGCCTGCCTAAACTCATGGCGTGCTCACTAATTTGCCCGTTCCTGCAGTTTTTGACTGACATTTCCTCTGTCCCTCCTCCTGCAGAGGCTGAGGCGCAGATCACGCAATCGAGTTCTTCATCGGATGGCGCGCTGCTGCCTTCAACCCCGCCTCCTTTTTGCACGGATTGAAGCTAAACTTTAAATCTGCTTGAAATTTATAAAATAAGAATCGTATATGAGTTCAGTCTGTTACGGCTAGGCTGACACAACTTCGCTTTCACTGGGACAGCAAGGCGGAGAATTTCTTCTGTTTTACAAATTTGTTACCGCAACAGCAACTGCAACAGGTGTCCCAGATTCTGTCTGCCTGGGGCCAACCCATCTGCTGCTGCTGCTGCTGGGGGCGGGTTGGGGGGGCTTCGCTTCCCGACTGGAACTGGAGCAGTGAGCTCACGGGTGGGGACGGGGGGTTCAAGGCATCCGGGTCCGTGGCAGCCCCGAATGCTCGCTTCCTTCGAGTGGAAAGGAGCGGATGACAGTCATTGATCAAGGAGATGCTCCGCTGGGCTGCGGCACCGCCTTCCGCCATCCGAGTCTGAGACGGAGCCTCGGGAAGGGGGATCCGAGTGGTAGACCTGCATGACTTTTTTCTGGGTCGGCTGCTGGGTAATTGATGAAGCTGCTGCTGCTTTCGACTGGTTGAGATTTGCTTGCTGCTAACAGACTGCAGAGATAGATAGATAGATAGATAGATAGATAGATAGATAGATAGATAGATAGATAGATAGATAGATAGATAGATAGATAGATAGATAGATAGATAGATAGATAGATAGATAGATAGATAGATAGATAGATAGATAGATAGATAGATAGATAGATAGATAGATAGATAATAGATAGATAGATAGATAGATAGATAGATAGATAGATAGATAGATAGATAGATAGATAGATAGATAGATAGATAGATAGATAGATAGATAGATAGATAGATAGATAGATAGATAGATAGATAGATAGATAGATAGATAGATAGATAGATAGATAGATAGATAGATAGATAGATAGATAGATAGATAGATAGATAGATAGATAGATAGATAGATAGATAGATAGATAGATAGATAGATAGATAGATAGATAGATAGATAGATAGATAGATAGATAGATAGATAGATAGATAGATAGATAGATAGATAGATAGATAGATAGATAGATAGATAGATAGATAGATAGATAGATAGATAGATAGATAGATAGATAGATAGATAGATAGATAGATAGATAGATAGATAGATAGATAGATAGATAGATAGATAGATAGATAGATAGATAGATAGATAGATAGATAGATAGATAGATAGATAGATAGATAGATAGATAGATAGATAGATAGATAGATAGATAGATAGATAGATAGATAGATAGATAGATAGACAGACAGACAGACAGAGACAGACAGACACGCAGGCAGGCAGATACTGCAGCTGATCTCTAAAAGTGCAGCAGCCTGAAGCCGCGGGAACCCTTCAGCAAGTTCGTGAAGGGAAGCTCGCAGGCCAGGCCGCAAAGCCGCCAGCTTCTAGCAGCCCCAGCAAGTTGGCTAAGGCGGCTGGCGCACGAAATATTTCGTGACAAGCGGAGCAAAAAAAGGCCGAGCGGCCACCCACCCCCGGCTTTCTTTCGCAGCAATCTGCTTGTCCCGCCTTGAGAAATCAGCAGCGCTCGCGGAGCTCCCAGGGAGCGGGAGCAGAGCTTGGCGCAGAATTGATCCCCGAGTAGGGGGACTACAGTGGCGTTATTGAATAGAGAGAAAGAGCTTCAGCAAGGCCAGATGCACCTGTATCGACCCGGCCAGGCCTGCAGATACTAAGTGTACATTCTGTGCATGTGTTAGCATGCTGTCTTCCAACCCGCAGCCTATATCGATCCATTGTCGAACTGCCGACTCGCCGTCGCGCGGTATACAGCGACTTGGTAATGTGCTGCATAAGGAATAATAGAAAGCAGAGGTACTGCCAGTCTACCTGGCAGGATCTCGCCGGGAAGAGAAGATGGGAAGATCACTAAAAAGGAGAGTGGCAGTGGCTCAGATCTTCGCAACGCTTCGATAGGCTCAAAAAAGGCGAGCTTATTTTAACGAACTATCCGCGAGTTCTCAACGCAGCACCTGACGGAGTTTAGGGAATTCCGTGTCCCCGTGTGCAGCGTTTCCCACCACTGTAGAAAAGTTGGGCGAGCGAGATGAAGAGGCCAAGGAAGCAGCTCGGCGGGTGGTCTCGAATGTCGGAAATGAATGCATGAAACTAGGGGCTCGGAGGCGCAAAACACACAGAGAGATCCTGCAGACAGCAGACAATGCTCAACTCGCTCGCGTGCGTCAACTCTCCGTTGAGCATTCAAGCTTGCTTAGAAAGCGAAGGACAAAAGCATGGCGGAAAAAAAACTATTATAAATAATTTTTCTCCATCCCCAGACTCCCGCATCGGGCTTCATCAACTCTGCCGGAACTGGCTTCGCCTCGCCACTTATAGTTTTTAAAATGTTAGCTTGAAGCATCACAACGGGCCTCTTGATTCCGCTTTAACTGGCTCTGAACAGGCTTTGCCTGCTCAGTTCCCAGACTATAATTCCCCATTATTCTGTTATCTATTGATAAGCCGCATAGCGCGTGCGGCGACTTCCCGCTGGGCTCGAGCCGGGCGAAACAAAACAGGTGGAGCTCGGGTTTGGGTGGAGCGACTAAAATGGGAGTCGCAACTCGGACTGAGGAGAAAGGGAGGAGGAGCCGAATGAAAGAGCTGCTTTGTAAAAGGCGATTCCAAAGACTGAGAGGAGGCAGAAGCTAACGAATAGCCGCTAGGGCAGGTAGGTAGACAGGTAGAGAGTAGGGGGGGGGGCTCGAGGCAATTAAAGTCGCCTTGGTTGCGTGCAGAGGCACCGGGGAAAGGGGGGAGAGGACGGGATTGGGATTTGACTTTGGCTATTGAGCAGCTGAAGGCAAAAAGGGGGAGGAGAGAGAGTGAGTCGGGGTGAGCAGTCTTTCTCCGCTTTCTTCTTTTTCTCTTTTCTCCGTTTTGCCTGCCTAAATAATCTTCTTTGGGGCAACTGTTTGGCTTATGTAGTTGCTTTCTTACTGGTTTAATCCTAATTGAATTGACCCTCGCTAATGTAGCCGGTGTGCTGTAGTCTGTAGCTACAGCAGTTACTGTCATTCAGTCTGTAGTCTGTAGCTACAGCAGTTACTGTCATTCAGTCTGTAGTCTGTAGCTACAGCAGTTACTGTCATTCAGTCTGTAGTCTGTAGCTACAGCAGTTACTGTCCTGCAGTCTGTAGTCTGTAGCTACAGCAGTTACTGTCATACAGTCTGTAGCTACAGCAGTTACTGTCATGCAGTCTGTAGTCTGTAGCTACAGCAGTTACTGTCATTCAGTCTGTAGTCTGTAGCTACAGCAGTTACTGTCCTGCAGTCTGTAGTCTGTAGCTACAGCAGTTACTGTCATACAGTCTGTAGCTACAGCAGTTACTGTCATGCAGTCTGTAGCTACAGCAGTTACTGTCATACATTCTGTAGCTACAGCAGCCTCTACTAGGCTACTGCTCCAGAGCTAAAATTATGGAAAACTCTGGCAAAATTTCAACATTAGCGCACACCCTCAGAGTTTCCAGAAAGTTTTTCCGCAGCAGCAAAAAGCTGGTAGTGTTTTTTGATGCCATTCCTTAGGAGCCGAAAAATTAATTTACTATTTAGCGACCAGTTTTTTTCACAATTGCTCTCTGAGTTGAAAAAAACCACCGAGAGAATTCTTTGTCTCGAGCTGCCCCACCACCTGGTTTTGGAGGCGGTGCCACAGCGGGGTGACCCACATGCGGCAAGCGAGGACGAACCCGGGCGGGACCCCCCGGACTCCCCGTAGATGCACACGGGCTCCTGCCTCCCCCCCCCCAGTGGCTGTTTTGAGTCCCTGCCGCCCCCCTGCCAGGCATGTTGGTGCCCCTCAGCTCAGCGGGTTCTATCCGTTCTCTCCCCTACACTTTGCCGCCCCTCCCAGTCATTCTTCCCGATTCTGGATGCTGCAGCTCGGCCCCCCTTTTTAAATAATAATCGTCCTGAGGGGCACCGGCTGCGTTGATTAACAGCCTTAAAGGGCAGGAAATCCCTCCTATACCCATTCTGTCCCCGCTGATCCTTATCATCCCAGCACCCTTCCATTCCACACTAGTCTGGGTCATTAAAAACTACTCAGTATATACCTGTGTTTTTAAAGGGAAGATAATTACATACCAGAGGAGGAAAGTGCCACTTTTTCCGGGTTTCTATACTCCCGAGTTTCTGAAGTCGGCGAAAATGGGGCGGTTTGGTGGGAGTGGCACGTGTGGGCTGCTTCTGATTCAGAAGCATAGTCCAGGAGAACAATGGAAATCTTGTTTCGGTTTATTTGGCACAGATGTACCAATTTGTCAGTTCTGGTAGTTGTTCACAGCTAAGTTTGTCATCTGTACACAGCCAACTATAACATCCGTACACAGCCAGCTATAACATCCGTACACAGCCAGCTGTAACATCCGTACACAGCCAGCTCTACCATCTTTAAGTGATATACATGTACGCATAGTTTCGCTTACTCTGAAAGAAGACTTTAATCCGCAGGTAGGACACGGCCAGCCGCAGGATTGACAGCTTGTCAAGTTTGGCGATGACACTCTGATCGAACGGTAGCAGGCTGGCCAGGTGGTCCAGCTCGCCGTTGAGCCGCTCCCGGTGCCGCTTTGACGGATTGGACTTGGCGTTGCAGTCCTTGGCGCTCGGTGCGCAGCGCTTGGCGCCATTGTTGCTAAAATTATACGAATAGATAGATAGCTCTTTAAAATATAAGTTATAGTATCAACGAGGAGTTTCCGAGATTTCAGTTCAAATTTAAAGGTGCTTGTTTTTCTGTACTTATGCACTCATTTATTAGACATATTTTGGTTCTCTCCCCGGCGGGGGGCTTAGTGGCTAGTCCACATATACTAAATCTGTAAACTTTGTCTATATCAGTACAGGTCTTCTTTATGCTAGTCCATAGAATCTTGAAACTGTCTGATCGTGTTCTAAATGTCGTTCCTTTAGTGAGGGAGCGTGTCAAATTAAATTAAAGCCGGAAAATATGACTGTCCTCTAATAGTGCTTTGTATGCGTAGCGAGGAAATCTGCTTAGGGTATATTTTGTATCTCGCACTCTCCAGCAGCACCAAGCAACTATGAGCTGCGGAATGCCAGCTGGCTCAATGGGAGCGATGCAGAGAATATCTGGCCGCATAGGCATGTCCAGGGGAAACGCTTTTGAGTTGTTAGGACAATTTTCCTGTCAATCAATCAGGCTAGTAGTTGTTTCGAATTCTCCCGTATATCAAATTTCATGTCCGGTCTTGTTTCCAACGGTTGTCCCCCACCCCCAATACATCAAATACTCGTATAGTGGAAGCGCCAGACTTCAATGCACTTCCTTGATTTGAAGGGATGGGAAACTATTTTTCGCTAATATTTAGAATCCCAGATTGAAGCCAGAATTTCCGTGACTGAAGTTGGAACGAGCGAATTCAATTGAAAAAACGGGGGGGGGGAGGTTAGAGAGAGGGAAGAAGGGAGGCTACTAATAAATATAGCCAGCAGCAGCTCCTAGCCCCAGGTAATGCTTATGGGAGGATGTGAACTTGTCAATCAGCCGCAGCCCGCCCAGTGTCCGCACGCGAACACCTCGTCCAGAGAAGTCGTTCGGGATAAAAATCGGGTAAGGGAGTTGACTCTTGAAAAGTTAGGCCTCGATGTAGGGGGGGGGGCTCTCTCCCTCCCCTCCAGTCCCACCCTAGGACTAATGAAACCCAATATACTATTCAGTAAAAAATGCTTTGGTCCAGATAGCAACGATAAAATAGATTTGAACGGTTATTGAGTCGCCACCGAGATTGCGGCCTCTGCTGGGCTTCCGGGATGCGCAGGTTACGAATGGGGGAATCGGGAGGCGGGGAAGCTGCCGCCGTGCTCATATTTATTAATGATGTCCAGATGCCTTGAAATCCCAGCGGTGGAGGCTGAGGCTGACATAAAAAACTTACAACCCAAACCCCGCAAGCTCAAAAAACCCCTAGCCTCATCCCATTCCAGATTTTCTTTATCCCATCGCTTAATTCCCCTATCTCTTATTTATACATATATATTCTTCTATACGCGCGTACATACTTCGGAGTTATAGGTGTTCACCCGCAAGGCGTCTGTTGACACCCCATTCCGACTGTACTAGCGGCAACTTCAGTCATTCAAGCAGTAAAATTGTTGGGCCATAAAAACTGGTTTTTTTTCGGGTTGATAATCTTCTGAGATGGGGTGTGCGTTTTTTCAGGAGCAGCTCTCTCGCTCCTGAATTTGAGAATTTTATGAGCTTCGCTTTTGCATGCTCAAACATCGTTTGGCTTGACTTAATAATTCTGAGTGAATATAAAATTGCCACCTCACTACCATGGTATGTGGGATTGTGCATATGCTGTTTACTACATCCCAGTGTTTATCTCAGAGTCTCAGTGCTTATCTCAGTGTTTCAGTGTTTATCTCAGAGTCTCAGTGCTTATCTCAGTGTCTCAGTGTTTATATCAGTGTCTCAGTGTTTATCTCAGTGTCTCGGTGCTTATCTCAGTGTCTCAGTGTTTATCTCAGTGTCTCAGTGTTTATATCAGTGTCTCAGTGTTTATCTCAGTGTCTCAGTGTTTATCTCAGTGTCTCAGTGTTTATATCAGTGTCTCAGTGTTTATCTCAGTGTCTCGGTGCTTATCTCAGTGTCTCGGTGCTTATCTCAGTGTCTCAGTGTTTATCTCAGTGTCTCAGTGTTTATCTCAGTGTCTCAGTGTTTATCTCAGTGTCTCGGTGCTTATCTCAGTGTCTCAGTGTTTATCTCAGTGTCTCGGTGTTTATCGTAGTGTCTCAGTGTTTATCTCAGTGTCTCGGTGCTTATCTCAGTGTCTCAGTGTTTATCTCAGTGTCTCAGTGTTTATCTCAGTGTCTCAGTGTTTATCTCAGTGTCTCGGTGCTTATCTCAGAGTCTCAGTGTTTATCTCAGTGTCTCGGTGCTTATCTCAGTGTCTCAGTGTTTATCTCAGTGTCTCGGTGTTTATCTCAGTGTCTCGGTGTTTATCTCAGTGTCTCAGTGTTTATCTCAGTGTCTCAGTGTTTATCTCAGTGTCTCAGTGCTTATCTCAGTGTCTCAGTGTTTATCTCAGTGTCTCAGTGTTTATCTCAGTGTCTCAGTGTTTATCTCAGTGTCTCGGTGCTTATCTCAGAGTCTCAGTGTTTATCTCAGTGTCTCGGTGCTTATCTCAGTGTCTCAGTGTTTATCTCAGTGTCTCAGTGTTTATCTCAGTGTCTCGGTGTTTATCTCAGTGTCTCGGTGTTTATCTCAGAGTCTCAGTGTTTATCTCAGTGTCTCAGTGTTTATCTCAGTGTCTCGGTGCTTATCTCAGTGTCTGTGTTTATCTCAGTGTCTCGGTGTTTATCTCAGTGTCTCAGTGTTTATCTCAGTGTCTCGGTGCTTATCTCAGTGTCTCAGTGTTTATCTCAGTGTCTCAGTGTTTATCTCAGTGTCTCAGTGTTTATCTCAGTGTCTCAGTGTTTATCTCAGAGTCTCAGTGCTTATCTCAGTGTCTCAGTGTTTATTTCAGAGTCTCGGTGCTTATTTCAGTGTCTTGGTGTTTATCTCAGAGTCTCGGTGCTTATTTCAGTGTCTTGGTGTTTATCTCAGTGTCTTGGTGTTATTCTTACTGTCTTAGTGTTTATCTGGGTGTGTCTAGGTGTTGCACTATCACCCAAAAGACCACAAAAAACCCACTGAAAGTCAATACTCAGAGCTCCATTCGACCAAAAGAAGAATTGTCTGACAAAATTACACTGACTGGGCTTCTAAAGCAACATTAAGCTCAAAATTGCTAGCATATAGGTACAAATTCAACGGAGGATGAAGCACACAGCGGATTATCCCATAATTATCCGTTCGGGTTAGAACGGGAGCGGCGCTTCAGCTCTGCTTATGTATAACAAAAAAGTCGTTAGAGTAAAAATAATACAGACAATTGTTAAGAGTTTTAGGTGGGCGTGGCTTGAAATCAGAAGTGGGTTGAAGCAGAACTTTGGTGACGCAGTTAATAACTGGGTTTTTCTCCCAGAGAGAGAGAGAGAGACAGAATGCTCAATGGGTCCCGTTGAGCGGGGGTGAAAGTCTTGTGAAACAAAAAAATGTAAAACAAATTGAAATTGCTGCAATAGTTAGTTAAAACCAAAAAAATTGTTAGCCTCTGGCTGAAACACACAATGGGTTTTTGGCTGAGGTAGTCGGGCCCGCACACACGCAAATTTGGTCAACTGGGTACCTGCTGGCACCCTTAATAGACAAGGGGGCAGCTTTAGCAAGATCCACAGGATTATAGCGGTTGGAACAGACGAATGGGGGATAAATTCCGCCAGAAATATTCAAATTTGGAGTTTCCCGGCCTCTTTGCCTGACAATTTTATCTCATAAACCTGTTTTTTTGTACAAAAAAAACTGATTCGATGTTTTTTAAATGGTCATTATTTTATCTGGTTGCATAAGAGAATGACTAGAGGGGAGATAGTAGATAGGAGTGAGTATAAATGAGAGAGTAGATGGGGTTGGAGTAGAGAGAGGAGAGAGTAGAGGGTAGAGAGTAGAGACAGATGTGATTACAAAGTAGACAGCAAAGAATACCTCGTAGAAGATGTGAAAGTAGACAGGATAGACTAGCTAGGGCGAGAGTAGAGAGTAGAAGGGGAGAGTAGAGAGTAGAAGGGAAGAGATTAGAGAGTATAGAGTAGAAGGGGGTAGAGTAGGGAGGAGAGAGTAGCCAGAGGAGAGAGTTGAGGGTAGAGACGAGAGTAGGCAGGAGAGAGTAGAAGGGGAGAGATTAGAGAGTAGAGAGTAGATGGGGTTAGAGTAGATAGAGGAGAGAGTTGAGGGCAGAGACGAGAGTAGGCAGGAGAGAATAGAAGGGGCGAGATTAGAGAGAGGAGAGAGTAGAAGGCAAAGGTGAACTCCGACCAGATCAGCTGACTTTGGAAGGCCGACCCACAAAACGGACGGGCCTGCAAGATCCAACAGGTAGCAGATCTGACAGGGCAGTCGCAAAGCTACTTGGGAGGCTGGCCTAAACAAAAGACATCGCGCATTCCCTAAGAGCTCGCCTCCCATCGCGCTCCAGCGACTTGAGGTGTTGGGTGGAGTGGGAAAAATCCAATATAGGATTTCAAAGATTCTCGCTACGCGGTTTCCCTTATCGAATGCTTGGATTTTTTACACAAAAAAGACGACTCACTACTCAACCTCTTCAAAGTTGCTGCGCTTTTTTGCTGCTGCTGCTGCTGCTTCTGAAAAGACAGCTGGGGTGGCGTCGGGGTAAAGGGACACAAATCCGTTTTGAGAAGAAAGAAGCAGGCAAAGGCAGGGACAGGCGAAGGCCCCCCCCCAGCAAAGATCCCGGCAGTCACGCAATGGAAAGCAAAGCTAAAAACAGGGCGACGGGGGGAGATTTCCCAAACCGATTTCAAGCGGAAACAGTCGGATGGTGCTGGTGTAGGCGGGCGAATCAAGGTAAGTCTAACAGGCACAAAACTCTCGGTCATTTCTAAACTCTAGAGCAGGAGACAGATAGAGAACCCAGCGCATCAATGCGGGCCAGAGTAGGGCAGAGAGGAGAGGGAATAGGGAAGAGAGATAGGAGAAAGGAGAGGCTAGGGAATTAAGGAGAAGAGGGGAGACGTAAGGAGAAAAGAGATGAATAGGAGAGGAGAGTAGAGGAGAGGAGAGGAGAGGAGAGGAGAGGAGAGGAGAGGAAAGGAGAGGAGAGGAGAGGAGAGGAGAGGAGAGGAGAGGAGAGGAGAGGAGAGGAAAGAGAGAGGAGAGGAGAGGAGAGGAGAGGAGAGGAGAGGAGAGGAGAGGAGAGGAGAGGAGAGGAGAGGAGAGGAGAGGAGAGGAGAGGAGAGGAGAGGAGAGGAGAGGAAAGGAGAGGAGAGGAGAGGAGAGGAGAGGAGAGGAGAGGAGAGGAGAGGAGAGGAGAGGAGAGGAGAGGAAAGGAGAGGAGAGGAGAGGAGAGGAGAGGAAAGAGGAGAGGAGAGGAGAGGAGAGGAGAGGAGAGGAGAGGAGAGAGAGGAGAGGAGAGGAGAGGAGAGGAAAGGAGAGGAGAGGAGAGGAGAGGAGAGGAGAGGAGAGTAGACGAGAGGAGAGGAGAGGAGAGGAGAGGAGAGGAGAGGAGAGGAGAGGAGAGGAGAGGAGAGAGAGAGAGGAGAGGAGAGAGAAGAGAGCTGAGAAGAGACACAAACCTAAAGCTAGCCGGATTATTATTGTGAAATTTTAAAGGACCCGAAGGCCGGATAGATTCCCAAATCCTTCCAGGGTTCCCTCAGCAGCTTGGCTTAAGGGCCTTGGCGATTGCTCCTGCTATTGAAAGCTGTAATGTTTATGATTGTGAATAATATGAAAATTGGCATATTTTCCAGTTATTAACAAATACGCTTACCTCCTAATATAGAGAGAATGGTGTAGAATCCGAGAGAGCATGGCACTCAGCAGCAGTAGCAGTTGGAGAGGACCACTGTCGCAGTGCCGTCTCTCCACTTGATGGCGACACGCAGCAGACTCCGAGCGTACCTCCTACAGACTCCCCGCCGACAAGAACCGACCCCCCCACAGAGCGAGAAGCAGTCAAAAGGGCGCCCTGGCGTCATCACCCCCCTGGTGTAGTCAGCCACTCTGTGCGCATTCTCCGCCATGGATGTCTAATACTCTAGAGATCTGGACCAGGAAACATAGGCTCTACTTGTAACTGTAACTGTACCATTGTAATCGTATTTTGTAATCTGTAATTGTAATTGTATCATGGCCTTTTTTGCCTGGCCAGCTAAAACCTGTGCCTGTTAATAGCCATAGACGCATTAATGCTTGTTAATTACCTCGTAGAGAAAGCAGTTGACAATTAATTAGTTGATACAACGAAGTGTCTATGGCCGAAGCTCTGTTTAGGCTTTTCCCCCAGTCAAAGTGTCCATCTGCGCCGCTCCAGATACTCTATCTAGAACTCTGGTGCTCTCTGCAGCTGGCGCCTCTGATCAGCTCTACATTTCTCAGCATTATTTCCTGCCCACTCAGTGTCTGCCTGGCTGTCTCGTCTCTGTAGGTCGCATTTACAGAAACTTTCTCGGCTGGTTAAAAGCTTTGTCATTAAAATAACCCAATTTAATTATGACTTTCCTTACTAAGTACGAGCGTATATAGTGCATTAGAGTAATAGAATACTCGTATTTTTGAGAATAGACAAGCATCAAATTCAGACACCACAATTCAACTGTTGATAGCGGCCAATAATAAGCGCGTCATGCCCTGTCAGTTCCACTTAAACGCTCACCCTATACTTCTCAACTTTCAACTTCAACAGCAGTCCTCCCCAATTATGCAATGTTGCCAAAAAACACACACAGTTAATTTCTCCTGCACTCTCCGCTCCACTTGTTCTCAACAATTGACTGTCAATTGTAATCTTGAGTTTTATAATATGCCATTGGAGCAGCGACAGGCCAAATAATATAAATGAAAAATCTGAGAACAAAAAAGGGGGCGGAGCCCTAAGCTGTGTTGTGTTATTCTTTTGCTGCGGAAACATGATCTATACTCACCTCTGCAGCTCGGAGTCTCATGGCCTATACGAGGCTATGGGAAGAATGAGAGAAAGGGGAAATTGCAGTGTGGTTTTGCAGGTGTGTTTTTTTGGGGAGATTCGAGATTGGCTTCCCAGTTTTGTTCTGCGCATTCTGACAGATCTAACTGGTTTACTCGCTCTTCTGTCTGTTATACACTAACTCTATCAGATATGAAACTGTAACCTGCTGGTGTGCGTCATTATGCTTTTATCTATTTTCAATGCTCTGCCTTCTGCTTCCATTCTAACTTCTCACTCTACTCAATCTAGCCGATCTACTCACTCTACTCAATCTAGCCGATCTTCTTATACTCAATCTACTCATTCTACTCAATCTACTCAATCTACTCAATCTACTCAATCTACTCAATCTACTCAATCTACTCAATCTACTCAATCTACTCAATCTACTCAATCTACTCAATCTACTCAATCTACTCAATCTACCCAATCTACTCAATCTACTCAATCTACTCAATCTACTCAATCTACTCAATCTACTCAATCTACTCAATCTACTCAATCTACTCAATCTACCCAATCTACTCAATATAGCCAATCTACTCAATCTACTTATTCTACTTAATCAAGCTACTCAATCTACTCAATCTACCCAATCTACTCAAGCTCTCACCCTGCAGAAGTTTCACTCAGTTCAGCCGACAACAAGCAAAACTAACAGCAAAGTGAAGGTTCGCTGGTGGGCGGAGGGCTGTCAGACCAACCCAGAGCCACCCACCCCCCTTGCACTCAACTTTTTGCGCAACAGAGAGCTAACGTTCTCCTATTATTGGAAAGGAAAATTGCGAAATAATGAGGCAGACAACATTGTTAGGACTATTATATAGATGGGAAACAGATATACAGATTGGAGTGCTCTAAACGATGATTGCTAAAATTAAATGCTCTTCCATAGAGAAGTTGCGCAATTTCTCTCGAGTCAACTCCAAAGCGTTGCGTGCATCAAAATTTTTAAAGGAACCGACTTAAAATGCGGCAACTGTTTTCAAACTCCAAATTCGAATATCTAGTAAACTATCTTGATAGAGACTCGCCATCAAGGGCCTCGGTATTAAGGCGGGATGGTCCGCTAACTCTTGTCCTCGATCGGCCATGATTGCTCCACACTATATAGATAAGCATCTAAAATCCGCCAGGTAACCAACGGACACCACCTGAGGCTTAAGGAATCTCATCATCATTTAATATCATAGTCGCGATATATGCAGGAATTGATCCGAGAGAGGGAGACAGACAGGTGATCTACGCCCTCGCTCCGGTGCGCACAGATCACAGAGCCAATGCTCACACGTGACCCGCGCCTGTCTCCCCCGCCATCACGAGTAATGTGTCTGCATTGCGGAGATTTTGAAAGAGAAAGGATATTTTAGCCAATATAGACAATATAGTAGAGTTTTTTTTGTTCCACCATCAAGATAAACCGCAGACACGCATGTCCGAGCTGTCCGAGCCGTCCGCACCGGCCTGCTCGTCCAGGTTACAGCCTGTCAGCTTTGATTGAGACTGCAGCGAGTCTCTGACACACAGATTCTGATACCGTGCTGTGCTTTCTAACCATCATGGAATCTGAGTCCTGACGAGCAGCTCCGAAACTATTAAGCTCCTAAACTCCTAAACGCCTAAACTCCTAAACTCCTAAACTCCTAAGCTCCCAAACTCCTAAACTCCCAAACTACTAAACTCCTAAACTACTAAACTCCTAAACTCCTAAACTACTAAACTCCTAAACTGCTAAACTCTAAACTACTAAACTCCTAAACTCCTAAACTCCTAAACTCCTACACTCCTCCTAAACTGCTAAACTCCTAAACGCCTAAACTCCTAAACTCTTAAACTCCTAAACTCCTAAACTGCTAAACTCCTAAACTGCTAAACTCCTAAACTCTTAAACTCCTAAACGCCTAAACTCCTAAACGCCTAAAATCCTAAACGCCTAAACTCCTAAACTCCTAAACGCCAAAATTCCTAAGCTCCTAAACTCCTAAACTCCCAAGCTCCCAAACTCCTAAGCTCCTAAACTCCTAAACTCCTAAGCTCCTAAGCTCCTAAACTCCCAAGCTCCTAAGCTCCTAAACTCCTAAGCTCCTAAGCTCCTAAACTCCTAAACTCCTAAGCTCCTAAACTCCTAAACTCCCAAGCTCCTAAGCTCCTAAACTCCCAAGCTCCTAAACTCCTAAACTCCTAAGCTCCTAAACTCCTAAACCCCTAAACTCCTAAGCTCCTAAACCCCCTAAACTCCTTAGCTCCTAAGCACCTAAACCCCTAAACTCCTTAGCTCCTAAGCATCTAAACCCCTAAACTCCTTACCTCCTAAGCACCTAAACCCCTAAACTCCTTAGCTCCTAAGCACCTAAACCCCTAAACTCCTTAGCTCCTAAGCACCTAAACCCCTAAACTCCTTAGCTCCTAAGCACCTAAACCCCTAAACTCCTTAGCTCCTAAGCACCTAAACCCATAAACTCCTTAGCTCCTAAGCACCTAAACCCCTAAACTCCTTAGCTCCTAAGCACCTAAACCCCTAAACTCCTTAGCTCCTAAGCACCTAAACCCATAAACTCCTTAGCTCCTAAGCACCTAAACCCCTAAACTCCTTAGCTCCTAAGCACCTAAACCCCTAAACTCCTTAGCTCCTAAGCACCTAAACCCCTAAACTCCTTAGCTCCTAAGCACCTAAACCCCTAAACTCCTTAGCTCCTAAGCACCTAAACCCCTAAACTCCTTAGCTCCTAAGCACCTAAACCCATAAACTCCTTAGCTCCTAGCCTCCAAATTCTTACAGTTATGAAAAAGTTATAGAACAGAGAATAGGAAACTTCTACCGAGTGAGAGTATGGAGGCCGCACTGCGGCTCCTGAAAATTTAAGATTCTCAGCATTCGCAAGTCGCACTCACGATGCACATGGACTGCAGCGGGCAGACAGGTCGCGGGCTCGATTCTCTTGGGAGATCCGATTTTTCCAATTTGATTTCATCATCATTCGCGAGTCGAATCAACCTCCAGTCTCATCCCCTCCCTTCCGAAAAATCATTTCCACAGGTGATGAAGGAGATTAAAAACAACTTCCCCTTCGCCAGCATCCTCAGGAGGCCTGCGCAGCGCATCATCAAAGGAGGCAGCGGAGGCTGGAAACCCGAACTTGCGCAGCATCTCAGCTGAATGAAAAAGCAATATCCAAACCTCCTGACGCCCGGGCGCCCCGCTGCGCTGAGGGGATTAACGCACGAATGAGCTGCCGATCAGGCGATCTTTGATCAGCAAATCAAAACAGATTTATTTTTGCTTAGAGACAAGCAGGCAGGCTACAGAAGTTCCAGGCAGGTAAGGTGGTGCATTCAATATTCACTCAAGTCTTCCTATTGCGATTTTGTATTCAATTTTCGATTTTTGAGAAACCGAACCGCTAGGCCTCGGTGAGATGAAATTCGGGAAAATATTGCATGCAGTGCCTGAACACTCGACTGGAGCCGCTGATTCCTAATCGAATTACCGAGGTTTGCCCACCCGACTGAAGATTTTGCATCGAATCGGGATAGAAATAGCACTCCAAGAATAGAAATGGCACCTATCGGGATAGAAATGGCACTCCTAGGATAGAAATGGCACCTATCAGGATAGAAATGGCACTCCTAGGATAGAAATGGCACCTATCGGGATTGAAATGGCACTCCTAGGATAGAAATGGCACTCCTAGGATAGAAATGGCACTCCTAGGATAGAAATGGCACCTATCGGGATTGAAATGGCACCTATCGGAATACAAATCATCGGGAGCACTTTTCGGGATAGAAATGACACTTATAAGGATAGAAATGGCACCTATCGGGATAGAAATGGCACCTATCGGAATTGAAATGGCACCTATCGGGATAGAAATGGCTCCTATCGGGATAGAAATGGCACCTATCGGGATAGAAATGGCACCTATCGGAATTGAAATGGCAGCTATCGGGATAGAAATGGCACCTATCGGGATAGAAATGGCACCTATCGGAATTGAAATGGCACCTATCGGGATAGAAATGGCTCCTATTGGGATAGAAATGGCACCTATCGGGATAGAAATGGCACCTATCGGGATAGAAATGTCACCTATCGCGATAGAAATGACACCTATCGGGATAGAAATGGCACCTATCAGGATAGAAA